>JAQIYC010000187.1:0-17483 GCA_034699545.1 Porobelba spinosa
ATTATTCAAAGATAAAATGTTTATTTATAATTAAAATCTTTTTTCATCATAATAATAATAATAATTTTGAACTTTTCAAAATTTCACCAACATTTATGCTAAATGTTGAACATTTAGCCTAAATTTTCATCTCATTTGAACATTTAGGCTAAATTTACACCCTTAACTGTACTATCAAAGAAAAGCGAACCGGCCCAAATTCTGAGTATTGGGCAAATTTGTAACTTGGCAAATTGGCAAAACTTTTATTGATTTTAAACTCACTCATTTTTAATAGTTTAAATGTTTATTTATTTTTGTTCAAATCGTAATTAAAGTACAAATGAAGTAAAATAAAATTGAAAATGATTTGAGTTTGAACTCAATAAAAGTTATAAAATGCAAACAATGTTTAAATACCAGGATGGTAAAAATGTTAAGTTAAAATTTTAAAATTTTAATAAATATTTTTTCAAAAAATATTATATTCAATTTTTTAAATTTAAAGTTCATAAATTTGTTAAACTTCTATATTACTTTGCTTTGCATTTTATTAAATTAAATTATTTTGTGTAGTTTTAAAATGGCAAGGCATCAAAGTTATCACAATTTAAAATTTAAAAAATTTTTACATTAAAAATATCCTTATAAAATCTTAAAATTTAAAAATTTCTTTATTCTAACATTATGTATTTGGTGAGAAAAAAAAATTTTCTAATTGATACTTTTTCTAGCTTTTTTAGTTTTCATGCAATAAATAAAAACATTAACTTTTTAAAAAACAACTATTTTTTCAAAGCTAATTAAACATTGAATTATTATTGAATTTATGCAAACTGATCTAGTGGTAAATATATTAACGATATGAGTGTTTGTGTCTTTTACAGAAGTGGAAAGGAGTAGAAGTTTTCAATTTAAAAGTAAACTCTTTACCAGGGATGTCGACGGGGATGAGCCTAAAATCCACTCTGGCATCTGGCATCGAAAATTTTAAAAAACTCACTCCAACTGCGCTGAGAGATACCCCCATTAGGCTATCAAAATCTTTTAGGTTATTTTTGGCCAATTTTTCCTTTTTTGCTCTAAATCCGGTTAAAATCCAGATAAATTAACTAAATTTAGCTAAACTTAAGCTAAAATCAGTTTAAATCCGGTTAAATTCGGTTGAATTAGCGTTTTGTCTCCAAAAATGGCCGCCGTGATACTTTTGGAGCATACCCTACCTGATCCCCCTAACCGCCGACATGTCTGCTCTTTACAATAATTTACGTTTATTATTAATAGTATAATAAAAGCTTAAAGTTTCGCTAGGTATATAATGTATATAATAATAAATATTATAAAATTTTATTAAAAATTGTTTAAGAATGTAAATTTCTAACCGATAAAATTAAAAATGCATACCGTATTCTCACACAAACCCCGACACTACCTGTGTAGAATGAAGCAGACCATATGTCGTTATACACCAGAGTATATCGGCATGCCGTTATATGCTAGGAATTTTGCTCATTTTTGAAACTTACTTTTAAAATATTTATTTAACTAAATTAATAATATTTAATATGTTTCATTTAAATTTGATTAATAGATTAAGGATTTCAATACAAATATGATAAGCAGAATATATTTTCATAATTATAAAGTCAGTATACTTGCAAAATATAATTTATACTGTTATTTGATATTTTTAATTATAATTATTTATATTTATTTTTTTGATAATTTAAAATTTATTACATATTTAATAAATTATTATATCGGCTATTTTAAGAAATGTAAAAATTATTTTGCAAAGGGTTATATGTGAGATAGCATAAACATT
Organism: Porobelba spinosa; assembly: GCA_034699545.1. Lineage (NCBI taxonomy): Eukaryota > Metazoa > Arthropoda > Arachnida > Sarcoptiformes > Damaeidae > Porobelba > Porobelba spinosa. Next base: position 1,805 of record JAQIYC010000187.1, read on the forward strand.
TTACAAGGTTAGAATAGAAGCGGTCAAACATAAGTTGTTTGGGAAGAATAAACAGCTAATTTTTTGTTGACTGGCAATGAGCGGGCAAATAAATAAAAGCGGAGCCGTGGAGGTGAGAGGAGGTGGAAGGAGGTGGAGTGGGGAAGTTGAACTAGTATTTTTATATTTTTCCCCCCACTCTATACCGGCATCCGTATATACATCTATACACATCATAAGTATATTTTTTTTAATGGTCATGCTCAACTATACCGGCATGCCCGTGTTTGCGCAGAAATACGGTATAAAACACATAAAAGCTCTGTCATTCAAACAATATAATTAACAATTAAGATAAAAAAGACAAAGATGATAATGGCTACTAACCTCCACTACTCTCTACCCCTACTCATTAAATACCACAAATCAAGGTCTTTTGAGTAATGCACTGCAAATTTTAATTTATCTGTAAAGTATCCAGAATAGTTCTGGTTCATTTAAGAATTATTTCTAATGTTAAGTTTAGATTATTGAGATTCAGACAAATAGAAAAATAAATTATTTGATAAAAGTTTACGAATACTGTTTGAATAATAATAATGTTTCCAATGACAACAACCCATAGGAAATAACATTGAAGTTCACTTTGAAATGATATCACTTCTCTATAGTACTACACTGTATATTCACTATTATGCCATATTTTATAGAATATTATTATTATTATTATTATTATTACGCTATTAATACGAGTTTAAGCATTATATTCTAATACGAGTCTAATATTCATGCATTAAAACAATATGAGATGAGATGAGCCGAATCAACAACATTGTACACAACTCTTCTCAAATCGATTTATACTTAGAATAAAGTCTAACAAAATTAATGAAATAAATAAGTTATAAAAAATTAAATAAATAAATTATAAGAAACTATTCAAATAATGAAAATAAATATTTAAAAAATTGAACAAAAAATCAAAGTTTAATGAATTTAGTTATTAGTGCATATATATTAGGTCAGTGCCGAATAAATTAGACAAAAAGTGGAACAAAACTAATTAAAGTCAATATTTGCCGATTCTTGTGATAAGAATAAATACGCAGAATATAATGTGAATGAAGCGATTCCGAGAGAATTGCACTTACTTTAACTTCTCGTAAATTCATGCACTCTTCCCACGAATAGTACTTTTTCTTCATTCTAATTGAGTATAAGAATAATTTGTTAATTAAAAAAAATTTTTAATTAGCAAATAATCTGGCACACTTCTTAATGGCAACTTTGTCGCCGTTGTCGAGCCGCTGTCCCAAGAGCACAGAGCCATAGGTGCCGTCTCCGAGTTGGCTCAAAGTGACGTATCTATTCATTCCACTTCTCTTCAGATTATTTAAATTTGATTTATTATCGATATTGTTGTTATTGTTAGCATTAAATGGGAATTCAGTCTCAAAATTGTGTCCAATCAATGGCAACATTACACATCACTAGTTATTCAATAGAATCTAATTTTATTACGATATCTACTCTTTTATAAATTAATTTATCGATATTTTGCATAAATTAAATAAATCGATCGATCGATTAAACAAATGAAAACTATTCTTTCGATCGAAACTTAGTTGCAGTTATATTTTGGTCTTAAAATAAATGTAAATTTTAATGCATTTTTAGAATAATAGTCGCAAACTATTATAGATTATCGCATTGTATAAAAACATAACAATCGTTTAGAACAACACAAACTTGCTGGATCAAATTCAATGTCAGCTTTTTTACACAATTCTATAGCTATACAGCAAAGCTGTCTTTCAATACAAGAATATTTGTTATAAAACTTCTTAACTCTGATCTGAAGTCACATTTGACTCACGAGTTATTCAAAATATTTTAAATATTCGCTTATCTCTGAATCTGTTGACAATTTCAGACAATTTATATTTTGTGAAAAAGTGCACATAATTTAGACTTTTGTTTAGTTATTCAAATTGGAGTTACATTTCAACTCTATATAGAAACCAATTTATGTAATAATGAAAACTTCAATAAAATGTCGATTAAAATGTTGTCATGCGTTATGTCATGCCTTTTGTTATGCATCCAATTAATTGACTTTAAACTGAATTTACTATTATTTCAATTATTTAAAGAATTCAATTAGTATTAGAAAACACAATCACTTTCTTTCATTAAACAATTATTAATCAAATCTTTACTAATCCTTAGCTAAGACTCTGTACTCAAAATCTTTAAATAAGTTTTGTATTTGGGGTTTAAAAGAGCAAACAGTGTTGAAGTGAACGTAATTGCTGTACAGACAGACATGTGAGCAAACGTCGATCCCTTCGTCGATGCCTTCCCTTTCCGTTTGCTTTCATTGAGTTTGGAGTCGATCAACAAATCCGAAACCAATTGAATCGAGTCTTCAAGTCGTCAAAGATGGGACACAACAACATCTGGTACTCACATCCGCGCAAATTCGGCGCCGGATCTCGATATTGGTATGTCTTTTGATCCAATGAGTGCTTAATTGAGGCCCAATTGTGGTGCCATTAGCGGTCCTTTGACTCACATGTTGTTGCCATTCCTCCACAGCCGGGTCTGCAGTAACCATCACGGGTTGATCCGGAAGTATGGGCTCAACATATGTCGCCGTTGTTTCCGTCAATATGCGGATCAAATTGGGTTCAAAAAACTCGACTAAGATTTGGATTTTTTACTCAAAAACTAATTAATTGTATTTAAAACAATAGTTAAACCAAAATGTCATTAAAATTAATTTTCTGAATAATTTTGAATTTATTTAATTAATCGAAACATTGAAATCACTTACAATCAGTCGATAGGCAAACGATTTATAGTATAATTTTTAAATAAAATTTTGATGAATTGAATGTATTTTAAATTCATTAACTCTTTAAGAGTTTTCTTAAATTAAATTATAATATAATATAATTCTAAAGATATTTAAATAATTATATAATTAATAGATTAGTGAGACATAGAAAGTAAAACAATTTACAGACTATTAAACAAAAAGTACAAAATTTGAAGCCAAGACTCAGACGTTTTCATTGATGGCATTGTCGCGGATGACGAGAATGCTGTTAAAGATTTTGATGGCCGGACCCAACTTGAGGCCCAGGATCTTCACGATGTCGTTCTGGTTGAGCAATAGGAACGCCTCGCCATCAATGAGCTATCGGTTGAACACAAATCGGTGGTTAATAAGTGAATTACAAATCAATTTGAATGAGATGTCAGACCTGGTCTTGAAATACTTGTCCGACGGACTCACAGCCGGGAATCTGATCTATGAATTCGGCCACTTTTGCCGGCGACCACAGCAGTACGTCTTTAGATTTGGTTTTGTCGATCCCGGGTAGAGTGATCTTGGAGTGTCGGTCCCAACAGACCGGCGCCTCCTGTTGTTGTTGACTCATTCGCATCGCAAATATCGATTGTTGAAGAGATGACAGATTTGTTACCGAAGATGGAGTCGACGGACGCGAATGTTTAGCTGATTCTGAGTTAGTGCCGGACACGGGAGACACCGGACCGTTGGTTCCGTTAGAAGGACTGGTTCCGAGTTTATGCTTTCGAGACTTATTGGCCAATAATTGTTGAGTTTTTAGCATTTTTTGACTTTTTTGCGTTGAATTTATTGAATTAGATTCGGAAGGAGAAGGAGATTGAGAGGGAGAAACCCGACTTTCCTCCATTTCCTCGTTTGGCATAACATCTGAACTGGTTTTCGAAGGGTTTCCGAGTCTGTCCGGCAATTCGTATTCAATTCTCGAGTCAGTATAGGGACAGTTGACGGCCGAGAAATGGTTGGCATATTTAGGGCCCCGGATGTGGCCAATGCCGTTGCAGCCCGGAGTGGGGCATGAGTTCAGTCCTTCCACTTCTTTCTTTACCGTCGAGTCTAGAATTAGATTTTAAAATATATTTTAAGTCAAATCAATGTTTTACTACAGTATTTGTTAGAATTGGGATTCGAAGCAATTTATTGAAGATTCAGTTCAACATTTGGTTTAGATTTTAAAAATTTTTACTAATAAATAGATTTTGAATTCAACTCTAATTTTATTCAAACTAATTGTTATTTTCATTTAATTTAAAACCAATACTTTGTAATAACCGCTAATTTTATTTACCCGACGTCGGCGGCGGCTGTAAGGGATGGCCAGTCTTATGGCACCAATTGACTGGATGTATATCTTGACAATCGTCGTCGACCTAAACAAATAAATATTAAAATTAAAATTCCAAAAGTTGTCATCAAATCCTTACCCAATAATCATATTTTTCATCCCAACCCTCAAAGTGTACTTTAATGCAGTGCGACTGCCGGTGCGATATAGAGCAAACTCGAACCAATCTTGGGTTGCGTTTGTCGACCACTTCCAACTTCATACCCACTTTGAAGTTATTTGAGGCCCGGGTTTTGAACAGACGCGGAGACACTGCCAACGATTTTGACTCCGATAGGTATTCCTCCCACGAAAACCGTTCGCTCGACCGGTAATAATCTTTGGGTGGAGTTAGAGATCGGCCTTTAGTTCGACACCTGAATAGTTAAACGTTTTCTAATTAAAAGATTTTAATTAAATTAAATAAAAATCCGAACCAATTGATCGGATGAATGAACGGCGAAGAGGTTTCGGCCCAATAGTCATAACTGTCATCCCATCCGTCGAAATGAATGAGAAGCCAATTGTCAATAATGTCGGCAATAGTGGCCACACATACCAAAGCAGTGTTAGCCCTATCGACGGCTTCTAATTTCATTCCAACCCTAAACCCATTCGGAGTCACTGTTAACTGGGAATTAGACGCCGGGAACAGGTGTTTGGGCGCCGCCACAGCTCTGGTTTGTTGTAAATAATTATTCCAATTGAACTCTTCGGATGTGATGCCGATCGGCGGCTCTAACTTGCGTTGTGTTCGTTCACAGAAACCGGCGGCGAATATGAATTCGTTGTCTGCGTTGACCCAAAAGTCAAACAATTCTCGATATCCGTCAAAATGGAGTCGCATTCGGAATCCACAGACTTCGGCCACTGATAGGACACAGAACTTGGAGGGATGTTGGGGGTCAACCCCTTCCAACTTCATTCCAACTTTAAAGTTGTTCTTAATTGTGGGGAAAGTTTGCAATTGAGTAAAACACTTGACCGGAGCTGCCATTGCATTGGTTTTATTGAGGTATTGACGCCACGAAAAGTTGAAACCATTACTGCTCTCAGTATAGTTGCCGTCATTGGTCTCCACGTCCTCCACCTCTTCGTTCATGTCTTCGTTGCTCTCCATCTCGGCATCAATGGTCTGATTGCTGTTCTCTGTTTGATAGACAGGAGAGTTGTGTTCGGTTTGTTCGACGGCTTTATTGCGCACTTTAATGGTCTCCGACTTCTTGTTTTGGCACTTCTTCTTCTCGTTTTCCTGAGCTTTAACTGAAGATAATTCAGAGTTTCGTTTGGTATAGATCTTGAGATGAGTCGCGTCTATAGTAGCGCAGGATTTGCTGCAGAAGCGACCCTGTCGTATGAAACTGTTGGCCGGACCCCTTTCCCCGCAGTTAATACACGTAAGCATTGGATCGCAGTCTTTGCTTTCCATCGCCTCATTATCCGGATCTGATTTCTCTACTTCTTCTGAAAGCTCTTTAGGAGACTCTGAAACGCTCTTATCGTCTGTTTTAATGCCATTCTTCTGCAAACCATTTGCTTCGACTTCCGGTTCGTTAATCATATCCAAGTGTCCGAATTCGTCGATTCGGAACTTGAGGTCACTTCCGGGCAAAACACCGATTCCGTCCTTCCATTCCATTATTTCAATAACGGAATCCATTTCTTTAATACCAGTAATCGAATTCGAGTCAATCGAAGACTTACTCTTGTTTTGCGAATCACTGTTTGTAGTGTTGTTTGGACTCGAGTTAGTCGATACAGGCGTTAGTGTAGGAGGGGTTAGGGTTTGACTGTTTGCTATCGGAGTGGTTGAGATGGAAGTGTTTTGAGATAATAGCGGTGGAAGTGGCGACTGCTGTTTGTCCTGTGTTTTCAGTATTGTCTCCTCTATTGTCGGAATAAATAATTTTCAATTGTTTTATACAAACATTTCTAAACTATTCTATCAATTAGTTTATAACTGAACTGTGAATATCTGTTCGACAAATCAATAGCCATAACATATATACCTTTGGAAACTATTTCTGTTTTGACTCCAGAGTTCGAAGCAGTTGTGGCAGCGGTTGATATGACAGACGTTTCCACAAGAGTTTCAGTTGAGGTTGGATTTGGGACAGAAGTAGGTATTAGTGTAACTCCGGTATTGATCGGTGAGTTGAGTACCGGTGCAACCGAGGGGTTCCGAATCCCTTTGGCAAAAGTCATAGACGCAGGAGCTATAAGTGTCTGTACATTCTTGGAGTTAGATATAGTTGGAACAGTCACTGTTGTGGAACTGGTTGTGCCGGCAATCAATGGAAGAATTTTGAGGGGAGTTATGATCGAAGGCTTCGATTTGAGAGCGGCCGGGCTTATGGACACCGGAGCCACTGACGGCTTAATGTTTACATTCCCTTTGGCCACAAGTGAAGACATCGGAACCGCTAACATAGAACCGTCGGGAGAGGTGACTAACGCGATGTGACTACTTATCTGTGCAATCAATCCAATCACTCATTGACTCCACTTTTCAAAAATTACGATTCATTTGGTGTTTATTTCAATACTCACTGGAATTACTTTACTGTACTTATTGGTCGAGAGGGTCGGGTTCACCACTGAATCAGAAGTTGTGGTTATTATTACAGTTTGTGTTGCGTCGCCGCCAACACTGGCTGTCATTTAGATTTGGATTAAGTTATTAGAAAACGTCAATAAATACGTCTTTGATATCAATACTTACTCCCAATACTGTCCTGACGTATGGGAATACATGTGGCGGTGGTTACCGGTTTCGGAGCAATAGTTCTGGTAGTGCTGGCAATGGTTGTAATGTTGGGTCGAATATCGCTCTTATTTAGAGATATATTCAAAGTATTGCTCGCAATCGGCATCTCATTCAACGAAAGGGGAAACACATTGCCTCCGCTTCGGCTCACTATCAGATCCGGGCTTTTGCCGCAACAGTTATCTGAGGTAAGGCTCACCACCGGTTCGATGGAAGTCATACTAATGTTCAGATCAGCCATACCTATCACTGTCGTAGTGCTGGTGTCGGCACTACAATCAGACACTAATGACATAACTCGCTCTCAAAGTCCTCTCTGACGGACGACTCGATTACAAAGTATTGAAATTAAAATTAATGTTTAGATTCACTTCAGTATAGCATAAAAGTTAAGGTTTTTCTGCGAAGTATTCGACACAAATCCAAATCTTTAGACAAAAAAGAGTTTAATTTGAATTAGAAATATGTCAACCAATCAATTGAATTGAAAAGTTTATTAATTCAAAGTCAAATACTGTTTGTGTAAACTAACGTAAATGTATTGATTTATTACATTAGTTATTAGTCAACTGTTAATATCAATTATACTGTACATAAATATCTAATGTATTTAATGTATTGCTTATCATATAATGTAATCAAAATTTAAATTAAATCCTTATTTTCGTTGTTAACAAAAAACAAAATCGAAAATGTATTGAAAATTAATTTAAAAACTTAGACTTTTATTGTATAATAGAAACGCAAAAGAGTTGAAGAGTTTTAATGCATTTGCAATAAAGAGCATAAATACAGAGTTAGCCAAACGAACAGCTATTGGAGGAACGGCTACACCAATGCATTCAATGTTTTTGTTTCAATACTTTAAATATTGCAATAACTGGTGAAAATCAAATTTCGCATTAATTGGATTTAATGCAATCATTGGTTTCGACTGATTTTAATTTTGAAAACTTTACTTTCAATACAAAGTTGTCGCGAATGCAGAGCATAAATATGGTATTGATTTAGAGAATACTAACAAAAGTATAAGTTTATAGTAAAGGAAGTATTGAATCAAATATGACATCACATCGAAATTAAATTGAAATTTTCGAAATCAAAAATTAATTTTAAAAATATTCAATTAGAGTTGGTTTGGCTGATGAAGAAAAGGTAGCAATTATTCGCAATTAATGACACAACAGAGCGGTTCGGATGGCTTCTGAACCTAAGCTCTCAATACATCCCTTACTGTCCAATAGAGTAAGAGTTGGACGGATTGTATGATTGTATTGAACAGAAGCTAAGGTGAGGTAAGAATGGGCTCTAAGTTAACGATTCGACTGGAAGTCAAGTAATCACAGACTCTCTGCTAAAGACAATTCATACAAATGAGTGAAACCGACCGATTCGTTCGGTTCGGGCGAACAGAGCTTTTTGATTGTCTGATTGGAAGCGCTTTCGGCTCTAAGAGTCAGAATGTATGGAAATGTATGGAAATGTATGGAAATGTATGGAAATGTATGGAAATGTGTGCAAAGCGTTCAAACACTTTAATACAAATATACGAGAATTTGCGGATTTCTGAACTATACTTATAATGAGTTAAAAACTTATCCAATCGATGAAAACGAGTGAAACTGATAAACAGTTCGATTACATACCGTTTGCATTGATTGCATGCGATTCTCATTGATTTGAAGCGAATTTAAACTGAATTAACACTAAATGTTCTCATCATTACTAACTTCACACGACCGCCATTGAGAGAGAGGTCATCAAAAGATATAGCAAAGAACCAATCAGAGGCAGCCCAGAAGGGGTCGGAGGAGGGCTAGCACTCGGTTGCAGTGAACGCCTGCGCCTCAGCTTTCACTCTATTGCTGCTTCACTTCTGACAATACTGTACATCAAATATACATTATCTGTATTACCGATTCAGACATATATTTCTCTAATCAAACCAATTTCGGCTCTTTCTTCACAACTTGATTGTTAGCACAACAGCTATAATATTAAACACAATCGACAACATTGACTATAATTAGGATCAGTTTTCCGTACGTTTTAGTCATTACAATGATTGAACCGAATGAATAAATTGAAGTTTGGGTTCAATTAAAAGAATATGCAATCCTTGCATTGGTTTGCATTCACTACCACTTGACTCAAGTGACTGTGACTTCAGTCTCGACGCGATTCTCAACGTATGTCCACAAAGAATAATGCATTACAATTGACAAACAATAAATTCAACTAAATTTTAGTCTTAATTATGTATTTAACTCTTTTTAAGCATAAATAGATAAATGCAATTAAATTGAGTTAAGATTAACAATAATTTAATTATAAATATTTGACTAAAAGTACAATAAAATCATTTCAAAGCGTTTGCATTAACCGGAGAAACAAAATATGAATTAATGACAGTTTTTCGAATAAACAATTATAATTGTGAATCGATTATTATTTAAACTTTTTTCTCAGCATTAATTATTAAGTAATTTAAATCAAATAATTATATTGTTATAAGTTTTTGTTTGGTGTCTGAAGTCGATTAGAGTCGACTCAATGAAGAATTGGTTGAAATTCTTAAAGAAAGTGAACGAAACGAAGAGAAGAGAAGTTTTGTTGAATGTATTGAATGTATAGTACAATAGTCGGTGAGAGAGCAGAGCAGACATCAAGATATCGACCTTCGCTTTGATGGCAAACACTTTCTGTACTTATTTACTGCAGTATTCTATCAATTATTCTAATTATTAATTATTATTAGAATTAATTAAAACCAGGAATGTTTGAGAGAGGGATGATGACTGTCAACCCCCAGGATTGAAAGTTTGGCCTCTGACATTCCAGGATTTTAAAAGATAGAATACCTAGAATACCTCCCTCCTCCCATACGTTTGTCAGCAGCAGGCAAATTTATTATTTTGGCATAAATTGGTGTTAAATCCGGCTTAAATCCAGTTATAATTGAGTGAAATTCAAACATATATTTTTGACAACCCCAACCAAGAGCCACCAAGATTTTGGACAAAATTTTTCAAGTCAACCCCCTCCACAACCCCTCCTTACTTCGAAGACAACCAACATCCCTGATTAAAACTAAATTATATCTTCATATCAATTGTCAGATACGACCACATTATCAGCCCAACAATGTCACAACAAATTACTTTTTCGATATTATATCATACTTTTAAAATTCACATAATTTTAACACTATTTCAAAATTACCAATTTATCAATAGAGCCATACAATTAATTCAGCAAATATTTAATAATTTAGTCTTAATATATAATAGAACAGATTCAGGCAAACTCTCATAGTTGAAGATATGGATTAACTTTAATATATATTTAAAATACATTTAAAAACGGCATATGTGCGGTGGCGCTCAATTGAGCCCCGCACATATCTTGTTATGGTTGTTATCTTGTTATGAACTAAAAGCAGGTTATGGTCAGTTCTGCAGATACATAATACTGTATACATATTTGACATATATTTCAAAATTTGATTTTGAATTAAAAAAATAGAATTATTTTTAATCCAGATGAGATTTAACCAATGATAATTTCACATCAAAATGAATTGAAATGACTGGACCTACAGGTGCTCATAACAGTAGTTACTCTTCTACTCTACTCTAGAAGACAAACACATTTTCAATGTATTCTATGATAGAATAGAAATGAAATAGATTTGAAATTAAGATTAAAATCATAATCAGATGTGAATTGTGTGTGAATTGAAGTAATGGTCGGATCAGTGATCGCTTCGTTCAGCAGAACATGCGTTCAATCGATTTGATCGAAAGACATGTGAATCAGATATCTATTCCCTCATCATTTCCGACAACAATTACAACAATTGTTTTCATTTTCAAATCATTGAAATCTTTCTCAATATTTATAGTTCTCATCATTTCGTGTAAAACAATTAAATCAATAATTGAGTTACCGATCAAATAAGATCAAAGATCTCTTTGTTCTCAATATTAATGGTTAGGTTCGGGTAGGGCTTGGGTTGGGGTTGGGTTGGGTTGGGGTTGCCATCAAATTGGGCGAAGAGGAGCTGAAAGACATTGAAATAGTTTTGACTAATTATAGGAATCTAATAGAAATGAAATTGTAGTGAAAAGTGGATTTAATTATAATTAATATCTAAACAATAGTGAAGTGAAAAATAGTAGGCATTGGGAACCGAGTGGGACAGACATACCCTATTGTAAACATTTTCGTAGATTCTTACAGTCGAATCTCAATAAATAACTTATTAATTTGGATATAAGTTAATTTGATAGAAATTATTAAAGTTATTCATAGACGTAGTTAAAGCTTTAATGTTAATTCTAAATAAATTATTTATTAATCAAATAACAACTCATTTAATTTAAATTATAATTAATTAAACATTGACTTATTTGTAATAAGTTATACTGTATTACCCCATTTGGAGAGTTTCTATTCGCCAACTGTCGTCAGGGGCTGTCAGCTGTTGGACTAACACTCAGTTATTGGGGATCCGTTCTAACCCACTATTTCGTAAATTATATTTCATATTATTTATTGCATTTATGTATTTTATATAATTTAAGAATTTGAAACAAGATTAAATTGTTTTAAAATAAAAACTTAATTTATAATTATAAGGAAAAGGCGATTACATAATCCTTCAATTAATGCAAAGGGGGACTAAAATCTTATGGATATATATAACCGTAATAAATGAATAGCAAGCTAAGTTAAAGGACTTTAATTTGTTTATGTATTTGTGTTTAATATAAAGTAAATAACATAAAATTGTTTTATATTCGTAATGTTTTTCATTAGTTAACTGAATCAAAGCTCATAACTAGAGATAAATTATAATTAACTCAATTTATAGCTTATATTCACTCATTTGTATTGATTGGGTAAGTCTTTAAACCATTAATTCATATTGAGTTCAATGTTTATAAGTCGAAACTCAATATTTTTCTATTGATTTCTATTTTGTTTGTTATGATTCCGAGAGTTAATTGTTTTTATATTTTAATTGTTGATATAATATATTTGTTATACTGTTTTCAAACCTCTGTTAGACATATGATTGAGAGATAATTAAAAATTAAAATTGTCATATCATAAATTTAGGCGAAAGTGTTTGAAATATCGATTAAGTCTAATCGAAACCCCAATTAAATACTTGAAATATAATGTAAAAGTAGTTTAGTTTTCAATTCATGTGATTTCAAATTTGAAGGATAAGCGAAAAAATGTTTAATTAATTAATGTTATTATTATTTTGAGATTAGAAATGCTTTGCTATTAATACCCGTTTAGCTGTCAATAGATTCGCTTTATATTGATTTGACTTTTGTTTTATTAATTAATTTAAAAAATTTGCTCTCATTTCACACAAAAACTTATTTCTAAATCTATTTGTTTTGCGATTTATTATTAAATACTTTTATTGTTGTATTTGTTTCACAGTTTGTTGTGAAACTATATTTTAAAAAATAGGGTTTTGATAGATATATCAGTTGTCAACCGATAAAGACATATGTTTTCAGAGATAAGACACAAAATATTTTTATTCGATTTGTTTTGATTTTTCAGATTACAAACCGAACCAAATCTTTATTGAATTGAGAATTAAGTTAGCGCTGAGTCAGAGCCCAATGTTGTAATCAAATTGTTTTGTTTTCAGTTTAATAATCGGTAATAATAGTGAATAAGTGGTGGCAATGGGTGGAGCTGTCAGTGCCGGTGAAGACAACGATGAACTGATCGACAACTTAGTCGAAGCCGATTACATCAAATCACTGAGAATTGAGTCGATATTCCGAGCCGTAGATCGGGCGCACTATTACGCCGAGGGCTGTGGCGACAACGCGTACCGCGACCTGGCCTGGAAGCACGGCAACCTTCACGTCTCCGGTCAGTTGTCTTCCCTCCCCCCCTCTCTCTCTCTCTCTCTCTCTCTCTCTCTCTCTCTCTTCACTCAATTCTTGCTTTTAATCAATCGATTCTCCGACCGATAGCGCCATGTATTTACTCGGAAGTGATGGAAGCGCTCAACTTAGAGCCGGGCCTATCGTTTTTGAACCTGGGTAGTGGCACTGGTTACTTGAGTACAATGGTTGGCCTTATATTAGGCCCGTATGGTGTGAGTCATGGCATCGAATTGCATCCGTAAGTGCTATTGAGTAGTCAATACATAACTTTATATTAAATACCGTTTTACCTGGCTTACAATTGCATGCAATTATAAGTGATTTTGCAACTTAATCCAGGTATAATTACACCCCTGATCAAGAATTGACATACAATTGCGTGCAATTATATCTGAGTTTATAGTTTTTCTGATTTGATACTGAATTTAATATAATTTAAAACAATACATAAATTGACACATTTATAACCAGACATGTTGACGACCCCAGGGGGGGGGGGCGGGGGCGGCGGATCAGTTAGTCAGTTAGGGTATAAATCAAAAAGTTAAATTTTTTATTTTATTTTAATTGTTTTTAATCTAAATTTATGCTAAATTGAGTAATTTATTTAAATTTAAACTGAAATTTATCAGATTTACTTAGCTTTTACTTTAGAAAAAATTAAACAAGTATTAGATAAAGATGTTCTGAGTCTAAAAATCTTTGTATTTATCGTTTGCCACATTCAACTAGATGAGTGGGGGTGGGGGTTCAAATTTTTCATACTAGAGGTATTTTAGGCTATTTTAAGATTTTAAAAACACTTATTTTTAAGTAATACTTATTAAAATACAAGTACATTTTCTTATAATTTAATTTAAATCTGGTTTAAATTCAGTAAAAATAAAGTTAGCAGGATCTCCGTCATGTTCCACGGTTTTCCCAGCGCCTTGTAGCTCTCCCTGCACCCCGTAGCGTAGCTCTCCTTGCTAATTCAAATTATATTCACTCAATCACTCATTCTTCAAATATTATTAGTAAAAGATTGAAGTTTTGCAAAAATTTTGTCTAAAATATACTGGAATTTTACCTAGCTACAATTGCATTCATGATCAGAAACTTATATACAGTTGCATACTACATCAGTTAGATACTAACATGTAAGCCAGGTAAAGCGGGTTATTTGTTTGAATTAAAACTAGAGTTTAGTTTCAATAAAACCTAATCTTTTAACAGCGATGTCGTTGAGTACGCGAACGAAAAGTTAGAAAAATTCAAATTGAGTTCCGCAGCGATCGATAAATACGAGTTCTGTGACCCGAAGTTCAAAGTCGGGAACTGTCTTCTGGTCGACACGGCGTCGATGAGGCAATACGACAGAGTATATTGCGGCGCCTCCTGTCCCCCCGAACACGAAAACTATATGGTTTGCAATTTCTTATTTTAAATTTCACAATCAGGTATAACTAGCGATGTGGAAGGGGTGGGGGGGGGGTGGGTGGGGTCAAGCGATTATCTTTCCTGAGTTTGAAAACCCTATATTGATCCAGAGCCGCGACTGAGTACCCGCCCCTCCCTCTTAAAAATTTGCCGCTGATTTAATTTGGATAAAATAATGATTCAAACGTAAAAAATATTCCACTTTTGACTTAAATATTGCAATTGTTATACAATGTTTCGCCAATTTTTATTAATAATTGAATTCATTCTTATACAGGGTTAGCCAACCTCCGTCAGGAGAGGGGGGGGGGGGGGTAAATGAGAGGAGGGTTTTCGACATAACATTTTCGACATAACATTTGACATAACATTTTTTTTACATAAAATTTGACATTTTCGACATGAAATTTGATATAACATTCGACATAACATTTTCGATTTAATTCTTAAAATAATTAAATTAATTAGTTAATTTAATTTTATTTGAATACCCGAGTCATCTAGAAAGTGACCATGCCCATTATTTATATGTACAGTGTGTCCGTAAATTAGCTCCTTTTTTAAAAGATTTATTTTAAAATAACTATATAAGATAACTGAAGGAAACCAAAAACACTTTATTTAGAAAAGTAGTGAGTTTTATAAATTAAAATTTCAAAATGTACCCCGTCTATTACACAGAATTAGTGAATCTTTTTTAAATTTTAAATTAATTTATCCTAACAATTTTGTTTATATTACTAGTTAAGATTTTGCTTAATAAAGTAAAACTCCCTTAAGTAAACTTTATTTTTAATTTTTAATGTTGATCTAAAGTATAAACAAAGTCTTCTGCAGGAATTGTTTACTATATTAACTTAAATCTCCATTGATGATTTGAGCCGAAATGTTACGATAAATTGTTTTAAGTTTGGAAAAATGTTTTGCCATTTCTTCACTATTAAAGGAGTACATTTTGAAAATTTAATTTATAAAACTCACCACTTTTCTAAATAAAGTGTTTTTGGTTTCCTTCAGTTATCTTATATAGTTATTTTCAAATAAATCTTTTTAAAAAGGAGCTAATTTACGGACACACTGTACTATCTCGAAATTAGTCCTGAGAATGATTCCTTATTGATTAGTATTAAACAATATGTGAATTTAGAGTTAAACTAGTCAGATTTTATTTTACTTATATTGAGGGAAAATGTCTAAAAACACTTTTATAACATTTTAATGTACGCTTTTAGGTTATAACCAGTAAAAGTAATTTGTTGTTGTAGAACGGAAACTTTTCAAACACAAATATTAAATATTAAAGTTTATTCAATGATTAATAACACAGTTTATATAATTTTATATATTCATGTTTGAAACGTTTCCGTTCTACAACAACAAATTCCTTT
>JAQIYC010000188.1:0-17387 GCA_034699545.1 Porobelba spinosa
AATTATATTTGTTTTTATAAATAATTTATTTTGAAAATCTAGTTAGAAACAAATATTAACTTAATTTAACTTTTATAATTATAATAAATTTATTTTTTACACTTAAAAAATTAATGGATAGATATCATAAACAATATACATTTGTTTAATGTAAATAAATATTTAACAAATAATATAATTTAAAGTTTATAAATTTTCAACTTATCAGCTACAAATTCTTTAAGAAATATTGTATCAATTACAATTTTATAGTTTTACGACTCCACGGCATGTCTTGTAATAACTATTCTTGGCTTCCAATTGCAAATAAAACCAAAATTTCTGTAATTTTTCAGATCCTGTTCGGAAGCACTGATTGCAAAAAATCGATGCCTTAATGGTATCTTCACTGCCAGACATAACCAGACTTGGTCAGGTTAGGGGGTTCATTATGGGGTAATGCCTAAATTCTTTAAAATTTCTAGGGAGTTCCAGAGAAGAGTCAACAGGATTTAATTGAATTGAATTGAATTTAAATTTAAATTAAAATTAACTAATTTAATATGATTTAAAGCTGATTTACCCTTAATTTAATCAAATTTACATAATGTTTGCATAAAATGCGGGAAAATTTTTTGGCCTTCTTTGGCGGAATTTATAAAAGGGAAATTCTATAGACGAGCAAAATTCTAAAGGGAGTCAGAGGCAAAGTTTTCAAGTGAGGGGCTGAAGACCAGGGCCCCCATTGGTTATGTCTGCTTCACTACTAATGGCTATTGTATTGCTGTCACAAACGCTCAAAACGTTATTTCGTTCATAAAATTAGAGAAAAATAAATAAACTATTTATTGCTATCAATAAACGGCCAAAAACAACAAATTAGAAGATATAAAAAGGGGTTATATTTATAATTGAAAAAACTTTTATCTAGAAGTCAAAACATTTTATCTCAATTTAGTCGAAAACAAACAAAAAGAGCTAAAAAAGAGTAAAAATTTTTTATGACTTAAACTCACAAATGACTACTTCCTTAAGCATTAACTGATGAGCGGAGAGAAGGTCTGCTGTGAATGAAAACGGTCTGAAAATTAAATACTTTTGTTATTCAATACAAATAGTTTAGTATTGAAAAAGTAAAAAGAATTTCATAATAATTATTAGAATAGTATCGAATCGGTGGCCAAAACCAGAAACACGGAAGCGATTGTCGATTTGTACGCATATATAGTATGGGATCAAAAGGGGTCGACATTTGAAGAAAAACCTATTTATTGCTTAGCTATAGATTATCGTTAAACTAAAGTGACGTTCAATCGAATCTATATCTTAATTATAATTATTATCGATTGCCATAACATAACAATTGCACATATCATAGCATTCTTACGCCAATCCCTTTCCACATCTATTCCCTACACTCAGGTCTCACCTCATCCTCAGGTCTCGACTTTGACTTTCACTTCAAACTCAATGCAATTATTCCTCTTTTTCTCTTTCATTCATTAATAATATTATATTTATTGCATTTTTATCGCATTTTTATATACTTTCCATAGAATTCTCAAACTGTAGTATAAATGCAATTATTTTTCGACTCAACTATTTTCTCCCAAATTAAAAGTTGTAACGAATTTACACAAAAATCTATTCATTATTCATGACTTTTAATAATATTCGCAAAATACGAATTATAAGAGTTGGTAAAAATATTTGTTTCGCTTGTTTTCTACAAACACTTTATGAACAAAACGAGAAAACAATTAATAATACTTTCAATTTGTTTGATAAATAGTTTCGAGTTTTAAGACAAATGAAAAAAAAACGGGAAATAAAAGCAAAAACTCATTTCGAAAACATTTTTTATGCCGACTCACACAGACTGTAGGGATTAAATAATGATTTATTAATTATTATTTTTATTTATATATTTTTAAAAACTATATAGATAAATACTAAAGCTATAAAAAATAAGTTTCATTTCTTAAAAATTTAGCAAAACTACTAAAATTTAATTCAAATGTTTATATAACAACAAATATTTTAACATTTTTATAATTTAATAAGCAAATATTAAATATTAAAACTAAATAATAATTGTTTAAAATTATTTGTAATATTAGTATAAAATTAGTAAAAGTATTATTCAGTATCAAGAAAAACACTATTCTAATTAAATAAAATTATAAATATAAACTTATTCTAGGTTTATTTCCTTAAGTCAGTTTCGAAAAGTTAGATACAGTGTTATTTTAAAAATACTTTTAAAGATTATTTTAAAATAAATAAAGTAAAACTAACTGTGATTTTGTTGCTTATATACTAATAGATAAATTTGAAACAAAATGTAAAAATTTAAATGAAAACAAAAACCAGAAATGAAAACAAATTATGATAGAGTGTCGTCACGCTATGCAATGACATAACAATTATTATTATTATTCAAAATTCCGATTCACAACAATGTTATTTAGGCTTAAAAATACAAAACTATAAATAATGATAAATAAATTGAGTACAGACTCGATGGGACGCACCAGAAGTGAAGACAATCCAATTTAATGGATATATGAATATATTATCTCGATTTCAATTTAATTGTTCGCCGTTTCTATAGCCAACTATTAGGGAACGGGAGATGGAGAGGAACGGAAGGAATGGAAAGACAAATTCCGAGAATAAATATAATCTTTTGAGACTATAATTAAATTTTTTCCGAATTAAATGAAAAAAAGTTTAGGGGAAGTGAATAAAACGAGTTATTATTTTATTTTTATTGCTATTAAAATGTTTATCAATTTATTTGTCGAGAAATATATTTTCACTTCATTTAAGTTTTTTGTTTTTAATTAAATTCGATTAAAATTTTAAATTAAAAAAGAATAATAAAATGATTTTATAAACAAGTAGTCAATCCAAACAATTTGATCAATGAATTTGAGGTAACTTTTAAAAAGACTTGTTTTAAGAAAACCTATTATTAAAGTTTGGAATTCTTTTGGACACTTTTACGCTATAATTATTGGTAAAGAATAATCGCAAACATTTAACAACAATTTATTTTCTAACTGTATATTTTAAGTTGATTATTTTTATTGAATTTTAAACTTTTAAAAACAGGGTTAACCAATCGGTGGACAAGGCTCTCAATCCCCTGAGGTTTTGCTCAAATATAAAACCCTTCGTAAAAATTCCGGCCGCCGAAGGAATACAATAAAATCGCAGCGAGCAAATTTAAGCGAGAATCCGCCATTTTGTTTTTGAGCCAACCCTTACCTGGACCTCTTAGGATTTTGAGTTATTCTAGCCAAATGAGTCATTTACCCCTACCTGAACCCATTAGTCTGGGTAACCCTGCTTCAAAATATACACATGAATTGAGTTGAGGAAAATTTTAAAAATTGAATAATAACAGAGAAAAAGCACCGAAAAAATCAACGATGAATATTAAACTAATGAATAAATAATAATTATACTGTAATTTTAAAATTGTTTTTTTAATTATTTTTTTGTCAAATCATTTGGAAAATCAAAACTTTGCAAAAAACTGTAATTATTTTTAAAATTTATTTAAACGACAAAAAACATAATAATTTTATTTTATTGGTAATTAAATTTTTATAATCACATATAAAGTTGAAATAACATTAAAAAACAACAAAAATCTAATTATAACTATTTTAATTGACAACAAAAAAAAATAAAAATAAAAAACTAGATATTTGAATGTCATCACATAAGACATGGTCGGAGAGATATTTTAAAAATTAGTTAAACAACAATTTTAAACCTATTAAAAAAGTATTATAAAAATAATCATCCTGGTCTAATAGATTGCTGAAAATTTGTGTACAATAATTGTTTTGATATCATAACTGTTGACATATCTGAGCGCAAGTGTGTAATAAAACTGAAGAATGTCTAACGGATTGTGCGGATCCAACAATTGGTTGTCGGCGTTATTCACTGCATATTCCACACAATTCTCATAAAACATCATTAATAGCATTCCGATTGGCATAATGATGACCACGAGCATTGTTATCAGGATCATGGCTAGAATTACTGCAGACATTCCCACAACGGCTATCATTTTCATGGCTGACGGTTCATCCGATTGACGTCTGGGTCTATAATATTTAGATAAAACTTTATTTTATTTTTGAATGAAAAGGGGTCTTAATTGGTCGAATGGAATATATATATAAAACCTAATCATTATTTTATTAAATTAATGGCCAGTAATATAAATAAAAGTGCCGGTCGTTTAGCACATTTACATAGGGCTACCGGTTTATGAGGTACTAATTCCTAAATTGTTAATTTATGTATCAATTCTTATTTTTTAGCTTGCTGAAAAAGAGAATTATATAAATTTTAAGCTAATTTCAGATTTTTTTTTCTAAATTACATTAATGTTGAAAATATTAAGTAATTAATCATTTAGTGTCTATTGAAGAACAGATGTACAGAAAAAAATATATTTAGTATTTCAGATGCGATGAGCTATGAATATGAATGAACTGTGGATTACAATAATTAAAAGCAAATAAAAAAATAAGTATTAATTTTTTTTAAAGTGGGAAAAATTGTTAAGAACTTTTTTATGTCATTTCATATACCGGCACATAAATAAAAGAGAAGAAAAAATTAGAATATATTAGAAAACCTGAAATTCTCTTCGAAGACAACTTTCAAATTGTTGGGTAATTTAGTTTTGTTTGGTTTCGATATTTTCGTTTCGGCAAAAAATATCGAGAGTCGACGGCTCGGGTCCGATTTGGCCACTCGTATGCACGCATTGAGTGTTGCGTTCGATATGGATGAGCTCTCTTTGATGCCGATGTAATCGAGCGCCGGGTGTCTGGAGATAAGGTGTATTAGGCCCTCATCAGTGATCTTCTCGAACGATGTCAGTGACACCGAACGAAGTCGAGGCAATAGCACCAGATGATGAACACTCGCATCCGTGATGTCTACAGAATTTCCTGCAATTTTTATCAAGCAAAAATATTAAATCAACTCAAAAACATTTAACACATATTAAACTCTTATTTCTTAGTTTTTATCAAAGTTTTTTGGAGAAAAAAATAATATAAAAATTTAGATTTTTAAATAATTTAACGAATAAGTAATAGATATAAACCATATTATTAACTGATATTAAGCATTAAAAACAGCATTTTATTGCTTTTTCATGCAGTTTATCGTAGTTTTTCATTTTAATAATTTTGTTCACCATGCTGGTTACTATGCTGGTACTTTATTGGTACGTTTTTTTCCTATTAATAATCCGAAACAATTTTTAAAATCTGTTCAATCCAACCAAAAAACAGTATAATTTCGTAATTAGAGTGAATTTTTTATATGAAATTCATGATTCGCTTATTTTTTTGCGTCTCTTCTCGAGTTATCTACACAACAGAGAAATGTCTTATAATTTAAGTACGAATTTAAACGAAAGGCTAAAGTCAATGATTGATGTATTGATTGGTAAAAAGGATTTAATCAGTTTTTTCTACTTTTCCTTCTCATCCCAACATAAATACCAGTGTTTTATAACCGATTGAATTGAATATATTTATATATTTTTGCCCTTAAATACCAGAATATAATTATTCAATGGCTTAACACCAGATAAATGCCTTTTTTACAAACATATGGTAATAAATGGGAATATATTTGAATGAAATTTAGTTTTTCAAAAACTTTAAACCTACTTAATTCAGAATAACAACAAGAAAAGGCAAATTTAATTGATAAGTTTGTTTGAATATAGTGTAGGAAAAAATTCCACGTTTATTATACAAAAGAGTTTTGAATAAATTTATTTATTAAGAACTGAATAAAATTATATATTTCATAAAGTTATGAATTAACTGTATATTTGCGCTGAAATTTTATTCAACTCTTTTTTCAAACATTGAACCAATGATTAAATATTGTAAAAACAAAAATATATATTAAGAAAAAGAGTATTTTTATTAATCACATCTAATTTATTATTGTCTAAAAATTGTGTAAAATCATTAAAATAAATTAGATCAAGAGCAGTTTCGAACACATATTTGAAAATCTAGAATAGATTATAGATTTTAATCATTTAGTGATTTAAATAAAATGCTAGAAATGAGTTCAAAAAAGAGATTTCCATAAAAATTAAAATAACATAACTGTGATAAGACAAAAAAAAAATAAAGAAGCTAGAATAAATTGCAAACTTATTTATAATACAAACCCACACTCAGTCGTAAAAACACAAAGTTATGGTTTAGTAATATATAAAAAGTTTTTTGATTTAAGCACTTTATCAAAAAACATTGCAAACGAATTGATAGAACTGTAAGAAAAGTTAACAATCGCTTTGCTCGTAATCAGAAAAGACAACTTCCTTTAAAGCAAACATAACCAAATCGGGGGGGGGGCCAGGTCTGCAATTCTCATGGCCAGAAATTCTTGCCTCTGACCCCTCCCCTTCCCACTAGAATTTTGCTCGACTATAAAACACTCAATTTAAAAATTCTGGCCGCCAAAGGATTTTGAAAAAAATTTCTTCATTTATCTATCTCTGAACCCCCCCCCCCCCCCTGGCCTGACACCTGGTTATGTCCGCTTTAGAGCCCATATATAAATAATGATAATTTGTTTAAACGATAAGAAATATTAAAGTTTTCAAAAACGGTTGCATTTGTTTTAACTCTTTTTTCTCTTCCCATAAAAAAAATATTAGAGAATATTATAGATTGTAATCAGAAAAAGCATTAGTTAATAGTGTTATCCGTTTAGAAAAAAAAATACAACACAAGAGAGTATATAATTCATTGACTTAATTAAAGATCAGAAAAAAAGCATTTTTGGAAGCAATTCACTCGTTCGCCCTTAAACTACACATACGTGTAGATCAGGGATGTCGATGGTATTCAAAGTTAGGGAGGATTATGGAGGGGTTAATTGGGAAAATTTTGCTCAAAATCCTGGGGAGGGAATCAAAATATGGGTATAAATATAGGTCTAAATTTTACTAAATTACAACTGGATTTAGCACCAAAATAAAAAAATTTGTCAGTAAATTCTTAGTAAATTTTTAAGAAAGAAGCGTCCCCTCTCTCCCTCTCTCTCTCTCTCTCTCTCTCTCTCTCTCTCTCTAAAAATCCTGGGGGAGGTCATTGTCCAAGTTTTCAATTGTGGGAATTAACGTGCCCATTAACATGGCCCCCTCCCCTCCCTTCCGACATCCCTGGTATAGAACGTATGCAGTAATATATTACTATTAAAAACTCTGTTTGAGAATAAATTTTTCGTTTCGAAAGACTATTTCTTAAAACAAAACATTTTAATAAGTAGTTTCTGATTTGGCGACCGAATCATAGCCTAAGCGATTGAATTTGCTTTTTCTTCTCTTCAAGTTCTTCAGCGCAACAAATGATTTATATCTTTGATCTGAAGTGACGAACAAATTTAGCCGAAGATAAAAAACAAAACAAAAATATTTTAGTTTTATGTTCAACTCGTGACACATAACTACTATTTCGTGCCATATATTATATACCGATTATACGAAGAGTACTCTTTTTTCCTCTAAATATAAACTAAAAAATTTTCTTCTCTTCTATACATTAATAATGAATTTTTTCTAATCGTCTGAATATTAACGTAAATATTAATACAAAGTATTATTTTCTTCAGACAAGAGAAGAGTTGTATTTCAGATATTAAAATATTTTGATTATAAAAACCATTTTATTCTTTTGTTTTTTAAAAATATTTTATTTTTATTCAAAAATGTAAATGTTCAAAGTATTCAGGCACATATTCCCCGCTAATTTCTAATAAACTTAAAAATATATAAAGTTTATTCGAGCACGATTTTATTGATTAAAATTCAATGTATGCAGCATGCAGATATTTATATTTATAATTTTCATATTTTATCTGTGGCTGAAATTTAAATTTTTCGCAATAAATAATGACCTCTTTCTCAAATAGTTCTAGACTTGACTTAAATTATAATTATATCTTATTTTTATTGCGCATTCATTCTGCCTATCATTCAATTAATTTCGAAAACAGAAGAGAAAAAACTTTTTATTGAATGACTAGTGATTTCTCGGATTGTTAGCACAAATCGTACATTAGGGATGTGCAAGGTCCGTCAGGTCAGGGTGGTCTAGGGCAGTGTTTTTCAAAAAGTCTTTATTTGGTATAAAACGCTTTTTAAACAAAAATTTCTATTTTGCCCCTAAATTAGCGCTGGCAAATTTTTGAGCTCATAAGCTGGTACCTGACTTTTTGTGTAAGGAAGGGGGGGGGGGGGGGTTGAGAATTTCTCAGATTTGGGATTTGGGTAAGATTTTGCCAAGACTCCCCTTGCACATCCTTACCGTACAGCAGTGTTGAGATAACGCTATTTCATCGCCAATTTTGAACTCTTAATTGATGTTAAAACTTATTCATAGTTTTCATATCTAGACTACCTCTAAATTAGGAAAAAACCTAACTTTTAGATAAAGTGGGAAAAAATTAATCTTTTTGGCAATTTTTCGCCACAATTAGCAAAAAATATTTGAAATTAAATAAACTAAATGTTCAATAAATACAAGTTTTGTAATTTTGTTTTAAATACACTCTACTCTCCCCTCCCTCTCAATGACTCAATCAAATTAAGAAAGATATCAGAAATTAAGGTTAAACGCGATTTAATGTAAAGCAAAATACGATTTAATATTTACCAACAAATTATTACATAACACACACAGTGTCTACAAATTACTATAAATGCTTTTTAATATAATTATTATCGCAATGTATACTACAATCAAAATTCCAAATTTTTTTCTGTGTTTTGATCCGTAATTTAAAAACAAAAATCAAAGAAAAAAAATTTTCTCTTCGAGGAAAGTAAAACAAATAAAATAAAATAATTATTAAAATTTTTGTTTAGTTGGCTTGAGTTTCACTTTTTCTTAAATAATTGCCTTTAATTTATTCTTTAACTTAGTGGAGAGAGCACAGGGAGGGGAGAGTGGCGAGCACAGGTAGTCGGCGAGGAAGCACTGGGAGAGATAGAAATGAGAAGTCTTTTACGAAAAAAAAAATAATATTTTTCTCATTAGTGGATATGAGTATTCAGTTTTTGTTTTTTCTCTTATTCACTGCTATTTTCCTCATAAATATGTATTAAAATATAATTATATTTTTCTGTTTTTTTTTTTGCAATTTATGATTAAAAAATTACTTGCAATTCATGGCCAATAATGAAGATTAAAATTCTATCTCTTTCTTATGTTAGAAGAAAAGCTCAAATTAACAAAAGAAAAACATATAATAAATACATAACAATAAAAGTCTACCAAATCTCGCAATTTATATATTAATAAAATATATTTTTGAATATAAAAATTTCCTTTTAATTCCTAATGATTTAACTGGTTTTCCACTTAATGGTAAAATACAGTCGTATAACAAAGTTATACAAACAGACAAATTGAGAAATATAATCATTATAAGCTATAATTTATAATAATTAAAATTGAAAAAATTTGTTCTCTCTTCAATTTATACGAAATAATATTTGCAATTAGTTTCAAATGATTCTAAAATAAATAATCAATAACTTAAACTTTTTCAATGATAGAATACATAATACACTTAATAAGTTACATAACTTTAAATCTGAATATTTGTAGTTAAAAAAAGTAAAATTTGTAAACATGTTGACTTATGGGGAAATTTTCGGCTTAGTTAGCAAACATGTTACTTATTATAAAAACTCAATTTTAATGCTGTAGTAAATCTGAATTTGTTTAAATTAAATGGGATTTCACCGAAACAAATAAAAAAATAATAAAAACTCGGAATAAAAACGAGTCAAATGTCGGCATTGGCCTCAATGACAGCTATTAGGGTCGGCTCTAATCTGCGGTTTGTCCTTCATTTTCGAGAAAACATTAAACATTTAAACATTTTTATATAACTATTGATTACAAAAATATACGTTTAATTAATGCAAAACACATTTTTGGAGCGATTTCTTTAAAAAATTTCTACATTTTTGCTCTTAAAAGCAGTTCTGATGTAAAAATCAAGAACTTATATAAACTTATAATTCGAGACGATTTTTATCGTTAAGAATAATTTTAACGTTGATTTTGTCAATAAAATGTTTAATTATACGAATCATTAATTATGTTTTCCTAGAAAATGTGTTTTAATTGATGTCTTAGCGTAAGAATACTGTAAACAAAATTATCACTAAATTTACTTCTATTTTTTGCAATAATTAAAACTATTTTTTCAATTTATATAAATTGTATTTAAAATTTTATATTAATAGAAAATTAAATAAATAAATTTATTGTTTTTAATCTGGCGTTGATTTTATCTTATTAATAAAATAATAATTAAACAATTAATGATAGAATTTTTAATCCCAAAACATTTCCTCAATCCCAGAGTAGTTTTTATATTATTGTTAATAAGCGTTCAATCGCTCAAATAATCGGAAAAAAGTAAAAAAAACTTTTGATTACAACACAATAAGAGAATAGAAATGAGAATAACTTTCTGACAATTGATTCAGACTTTTTGATTAATCAACCGAAGAGTATGTGTTATATAAAAAGTTTGACACAATTCTCTATGAAATAGTAAAACATTATTCTCTTAACATTAAGAAAAAAAGTTTATTACTTTTAAGCAAATGTTTAAAAAACTTTTGCAAACAAACAAACCATAAGAACTCATTTAATATTCATTCAGATTTACAACAATTCTCAGACAAATAAATAAATAAAACGTTTATTTGATCTTAACTTTTAACGCCTTAATCACTAAACACATACTTTCAGAAAAGAAGAATTAAAAAAATTCATTAAAAAAAATTATCTAAAAATCTTCAATCCTTTCCGGCATAAAAAATGTTAACTTGTTTAATTTCTAACACAAAAATTCAATAATCAATTGACATATTTTCCAATTAACTAGAATATAGCAAATTAGATTTATGCATTTTACAATTTTGCAATATATTGTATACATTCTTATAAAAATTATTAGAATTTATGAGTTTATTCACGGCTAATATTTACACAAGTATTATGTATATACTGTGCCTTGTTGATTTTAATTTCAAATTATGCATTTTATTGAACTTGATGTCAACGCTTTTGCCTTAATTTTAATGGATTACTTTTTAAAACTCATAATAAATAGATAAACATATAAATGACATTTTTCAAATAATTATATGCCTATTAAAACTAAATTTTCATTGTTAAAACTTATCTGGTATATAAAATTTTTTTATTATTTCCTAAAGTGCAAAATTATACAAATTTCGAAAAATCAACAGTTATTTTGCGTTTTGCATAAAATTTCTAAATGCAAATCATATTCAAGAATATTCTCATTTGGGTATAAAATGAAAATGCAGTAAAATCTCGATATACGGTATGATAACAACCATTTAGGTAAGCAATTAATGAAGAGTTGAAAATAAAGAAAAAATTTTCGTTCGCATCCGAATAAGTCGTGCATTTAATAAATGGTTTTATCGATTGATTATTCGGTGAGCGTTTGGAATGCGCTTAAAGACAAACAGCGATTGGATTGTATTTTATAGTATTTAATGAGATTCTCGTAATCATTATATTAATAATAAAAAGCAAAACAACAAAAAAAAAACAAAATTCTCTAAATATCTAATAAAAATCAACCGGAATATCGATAAAAATAGAGTTCAAAGTCTGAACATAAAAGAGTCAATAAAGTGAGAGACGAAGAAAAACTTTTAATTTCTCACAAATAAGGAGTCATTAAAGTGTGAAAGAGTGAGAGAAATGTCAAAATACCAGTTAAGGCGAATTGTTGGAGTCGTTGACATTTGTTGACCAGAACTTTGATGGAGTAGTCGTCGAGTCGTAATCTCCAGCCGTATTCGCCGGTAATGACCAGTTCTTGCAGTTTATGACATTCGCTGACGATTGTGATAAAGGACTGAACATCAATAGCCGATGACTCATCATAGCAGCGCTCCTGGTGTAGAGTTAATTGTTCCAGGTTAATTAGCTTAGAAATTGGACTCAGAGTGTCGATTGTCTGATCTTGTGGACAGAAGAACTTGAGTGACAGCGACTGTAATGTCTTTAATTGCTTAAGTGATGACAATTCCTGATTAATACCTCCCCTCAGCTCTAAATGTCTTAATTGAGAGTTTGATTTCGATAACGATTCCAGCATTGGATGCATCCATATGTCAGAGTTTAGACTTCCGACACATAATGACTGACAAGTTTTGCCTATAAATTGATGGAAAAAAATTGCAAACAATTTGTTGTTAGAGTCATAATAAAGCAATTAAAAGCAAATTAATTAATTAAACAAATTGGTCTGGGATTATTGTACCCAAAAGATGCAAGCAAGTTCCGTTGAGCTGATCGTTATCTGAGATATCGAGATGAGTTAGCGATGGAAAGCCGATGAGGAGACTGCGACAGTCGTCGTCATTAAGGCAGCAATTCTTGATTGTTAACTCTTTTAAGTCTATATATGTATTGATTAATAACTTCCAGCCATAGGATGTGATTCGATCACAATCTCGATTCAGACTATTGTTGACATAATTATTGTCAGAATAGTCTCGTTTGGCGATACATGAAATTAAACTAATTGTAGTCAATAGCCTACAAGTGGTTGTCATAACTAGAATCATGACATCAGTTAGCGGTAGGTTCTGCATAACCAGTGTATGAATTGATGGAAAATTAGACATCATTTGATGAAATAATTGAAATTTGATTTGTTTAGTCATTATATGCGTATTAATTGTATTAATATTAATCGCTTTATAATAGTTATCGTCTTTTTTTGAGACGTAAGTAATTTTCAGACAATTCTGACCCGAAAACAGTTTATCGACGGCTTCTCTCCACGACTTGCAAACTAACCGACATTTGACCCTCTCGTGGATCGATAAGTGGTTGAAGACGTGAATAAGACAATCCATATTCGTCTTGACTTCAACACAACTACTATTGTCATCATTTGTCGGGTTATTAATCCTGTTGTTACTATAAATAGCATTAAAATTCTTCCACATCATTAAAATTCAATTATTATTATTATTCTCAATTATAAACAAGCAGAAAACCGTTTTTTAAAGAATTGTACAATTCTTCAGCAACCGAGAAAACAATTAAGTTGAATAAAAACAATTTTTTGAACTCATTATTAAATTGCAGACAAAAAAGCACAAACACATAGAATGAAAGTAACAAGTTTAGTTTTTCGGATGAGTATTGCAAAAAATGGTAAATCACACGAAAATACAAAAAGTAAATAAGACTTTGTTATGAAATAGAAATGAGAAAAAGAATGGAATAATCATAAAAATAAAATTAAAGTGAAAAAAAAACTTTTATTATTATTGTTATTACAGCTGATAATAACAATACAAAGCGAAGAGAGAAATGTTCGCAAAAATGACAACAAAGAGTCGGAAAAATAATGTTTTTGGCATTAAATGAAATGTACGGAAAAATTATGTTTTCGAGTCTATTGGCGTTTTGAGAAAGTTTTAGTGTGTTTTTGATCGAAAAACAAGCACTAAATTCTAGTGCAAAAATCACTCTCCCTGCTTAATTCTCGCTATGTATTCGTGACGCGTGAAAGTTGTTTCACCAGTTTTTCACTTTCTATTCCCAATTTTCAATGTGTTTTTGTGCAAATGTTTCACTCAATTCTCGAATCTGAAGCACACAATACAAACACAACTTTCACTTCACTCGCGAATGGATAGCTTCAGATGTGAAGGTGAGCTTCTTTTAGGGCTTTAACACACTTCGACAAACTCTCCCTCTCTCTCCCTCCCTGCTCTCTCTCTCTCCCTCCCTGCTCTCTCTCTCTCTCCCTCCCTGCTCTCTGCTCTCTTTCTCTCTCTCTCTCTCTGCTCTCTCTCTCCCTCCCTGCTCTCTGCTCTCTCTCTCTCTCTCTCTCTCTCTCTCTCTCTCAGGCCTTCTTAGCCATTCTTCTCATTTCTATCAATTCTCCTCTACATTCTCGCCTCAATTCCACTCTCATTCCCACCCCTTCTCTACCTTTAGTATTCTCAGTCGGTCTGTCATAGAGTTTAGTTAACTTTCGTTTCATTCTTCTCGTCTGTATTTAATTTTTAAATTTCAAACATTTTTTCATAACAATGTAATTATTTTTCTTCAAATCAAATAACTTTTTTGGGAAGTTATGTATGCATTGCGAGGTCTAGAAGTTTGCATGTCTTGTGCGCCACACCAACAGACCAACAGTAGACAAGAGAAGAATATTTTATGAAATAAAAAATTGAATGAATAATGTTATTAATATCTAATCTACAGGTAATTGATATTTAAATGCAAAAAACTGGTTAATAAAATATGGAATTCGTTAAACTTATCGGAAAAATATACATAAATTATAGAAAGTTTTAATAATAAATAATAAATTTAATTGACATTCGCATCGATTGATGTACAATCAAGTTTACTGTATAAATTGAGCAATGATATTATTTTATAAATGTAAAAATTCGTTTGCCTTTCAATGTTTACAGAAGTTTCTTATGATAAGAATTATTTTTGTTATTTAATAACCATTTATTTGATACCGTATTTATAAATATGATTTCAAACATTGAATGTGAGAAAAGTTGTCAATTATGTTGATTCAAAATGTGAGAAAAATAGCTTTGAATGCAATGATAAATCGTTTGACTCAAAACAAATTATACGCAAAGCTCTCGTCAGTTAAATAACTTATAGTAACTTATTTTTAATATAAAGATATATAAAGTCTGAAAATTAAATTAATTAAGCATTAAGTAAAGTGACGACAAAAAATATCTTCTTTTTTAGCATTTGATCACTTGGTTTAGTAAATAAATATTTGTTCGCAATCTAACTCATCTGCGGATGCTCTGCATTATTGCTTAAATTAAAAACTAAATAAAAAATTTCCGCATTTTTGATTGTCGTGCAATAATTTTACTGTTTATCTACTATTATATGTCTTATCTATCAGTCTGTTAGCACAGGTAGGTTTGAAATTTGGTGTATATTTCAAAGAGTTAATTTTAAATATATTAATGTTAAATAATATTATAGTTTATTTTTAAATTATCAGCAAAAATATACAATTTAATTAAAAAGAATATTATTACTGATTAGTAACCAGCTATTTATCTGGAATTTTTATTTTAAATAAAATATTTAAAAAATTAAACAAGCACTAATTTTAGCGTAAATTTATTAATTTATTTCCGATAACTGCATATTATTTATTAAGATTTGTTAATATCTAAAGTATTATTTTTTTTAATTAAATTAATAAAGCAATTTAAAATTCTAAAATTATTTAATCTTACTTAAATATTTTTAAGACTTTAAACTTTCAGGAACTCAAAATATTTAATTTGTTAATGTATTGATAAATAAACAAAATCAAACTATAAAATATTTAATTAATAAACAACAGGGATATCGAATGGGGGTTTGCTGCCAACATCCAGGACTAAAAAGTTGACCTCTGATTCCCCTAGCATTTTTTAGAGGGGTAGGCTCCCATATAAATTTGCCGGCGCCGCCAAGTTAAAATTTTTTACTGTTTGACTTAAATTGGTTTAAATCCGGTTGTAAATAAGTGAACATTAGACCTATATTTTTGCCAACTTTTATCATTACCCCCCCCCCCCCTCTCAGAATTTTAGCAACAAATTTTCAAGCCAATCCTACCCATAACCCCTTCCCTAACTTCGAAGTCCACCGACATCCCTGATAAACAAATAATTAAAATTTTATTATAATATGAAATTTATGTGGGAAAATAATTTTATAATTAATTTTTAAAACTAAAATATAATTTTTATAAAAATAAGCTTAATCCCATAATTTTAACTCTAATCTTGAATTTAAAATTTAAAGCATATCAGCACAAATTTTAAAATTTTTATACCTTACTTATTTTTCATTAAAATCTTAATGTTTGTTACGATTACTCAATTAATTCGAGTATAAGATTTTTGGCCATAAAAACAAAATTAGTTTAAAATAATTCTTTAAAGAATGTGATAATTGAATGATTTACTGTTTGGAGAGACGCTAATAGATAGAGATTTTGTGACCAAATGTATAATAGACTTATAATGTCCGTTAAGTACATTAAATAACATGCAATTAAACCACTATTTCACAAGATTTTAAATGTCAAAATTATTTTAAAATAACACTTTAAATCACATTTGCTGTAAATTTCCAGTTATTGCCAGATCTAAACTAAGAATTTCAAATTTTTGTTGCATTTAGTTCAAACAAATATATTTCAAAAGTATTTGCTGACACATTTTAAGCGCAAAGATAAAATTTTTAATGTCTAAATTAAAAATAATTTACATTAAATTAATTACTATATATATATATAATTATTTTAAATATTTAATTGTGAAATTTATTTTTGATAAAAATATTTTTTATTGTTTTGTGATATATTTTCACAAAAAATATTTTATTAAACATTAGAAATAATATTTTAAAATTAAAATTGCTTTTTAATATTTTGTTACTGTTATAATGTAACTTTGTAACTCATGTTAAGTGTAAATTATCTAAATTGCTAACACTAAATATAAATTTTACCAAGTTGCTAATAATGTAAATAATTAATTATTAAAATTTATTTTTAAAACCAAATTTTGTAAATAAACAATATCTTTATAAAATAAATTTATTGTCACTTCAAACTCAATTTAATTCAAAGCCTAATTTAAATAATAGTAATTAAATACTTAACGTAAATAATGTTTCAGCCAGAAAAAATGAGAATAAAAAAAATAATTTTAATTAATAACGGTTAAAAAATATACTTATTGATTTAATTATTATTTGAATGATTAACTATTAAACTATTAATTTTAAAAATATTTTTAAAATTCAACTAACTGGTAATGTGTAGGAGACGTGCGAACATGTCATCCTCAAAAAACGTTTTGGACTTTTTTCGCATAAAACAACCATTTTTTGAAAAAGTGAAAATATAAAATTTATATTTTTTCAAGTATTCTTGTCTAAAAATCTTTAAAGTAAAATAATTTAACAATTTTATAGTTAATTTCAAAATATAACTAGAAAATATCAATATTTTTTATCAATTAAAAAAAATTTTAAATTTATTTTCGAAAAATACTGAAAAATTGGTCCAAAGCGTCATACGACGTGTTCCAACATAAATCAAAATTGCTAGAGATATAGTTATAATATTTTTCTCGTTTTAATTTTCAATTAAAGCTTAAATATTAATAAACAAAATCTGTAATTTAATTTGCTGTTGATACAATAGTTTTTGAATGAGAATAAATTCAACCATTTCTCAAATTTTCTGGCTTTCCC
>JAQIYC010000189.1:0-17384 GCA_034699545.1 Porobelba spinosa
TAGACATCGCCTGAGATTCGCCTTTCACAGGGAAAGCAATTGGGGCGGTTAGCCAGTCCTACAGCTAACTGGTTGTATATTATTTAATATACAAACAATCATTACACACATAAAAATTACTGAATTTTTTTTTAATTTGAATTAAATTATTGATAACATAAAATAGCTTTTATTGTTGTTTTGATATAAGAACACACTTTTACATACATTTAACAAATATTTATAGTTAAGTACAAGTTCTCAAACTTAAGTGAAGCGAACGTTTCAAATCCATCTCAAGTTTGGTTGAGTTAAGCTGAGTATTGAGTTTTGTAAGACTCACTTAGAAGTTAGAAGTTTAGGTTAAATCTAATTTAATGAAAAATAAAATAAACTAAGATTTGCTCAAATTTATAAACAACTCAATCAATAATTTATAACAATATTTGATTGATATTTGTGTTAAACTTAATTTTATATAAAACAGAATTATATTATTTATTGCCGAAAATGAAATATTAGAGAAATCCAAATCGAATTAATTGCAGACCAAAACCCAATCGATCCACAAGTTTGTGCTAAAAGTACTGATTTGTTTGAAAGTCTTATTTTGTTGAAATCGATGAACAAAATCAATATTGGATTCAAAAGTCGAGAAATGCATTATATATTAAGAATTGAGATTCAGTCGAAACTCATATTAATTAAATCTATTGTCAGATGATGTCTACCCGTCATCCCTTCAGAACGACTTCTATTGGGTTCTCAAGATTTCGAGCACTTGGGAGGACGTGAAGGCTTTGAGACGAGAACTCGAGAAAAGCCAGGTTTGAGTCGGAAACACATGTTTTGTTTAATTCATAGATTTATTGCATTTAATTACATATTTTAATGAAGAGCTCTTCAGTGGCGCACTTCAGGAGCAAAATTCTATCAGCTGTCGAACAAATGCAGACCTCCCTGGGTGTCCAAGACTTAGGTAAACTGTTTTACAAGCCATTGAAGGATACGGAGGGCACAACCGTCTTGTGCACAATCAAAAAGCTAATCGACTCTAAGAGCTTGAATTGTTTGTCTCTCCGATGGATGCCTATCACTAAACTGCAGAAAAGACTTTTCAATTCAAACCCAAATGCCGTCTCTAGTGCCGATGCGAGCGAACAATCTCTTTGTTCGCCAGTCATCGGTGATTTACTATTGCTGTCACTGCAGGTCAGTTCCAGTCTTTATAAGCGCTAAACATAATCGAGAGATAGGTTTCTAAAACGGAATTGTAATTCAGGAAATGATATCCTACCACAAGGCATGCAATAACCCGCTGCCGCGGGGCCTATACCTCGGATTTGTCAAACTCAAGACCTCAGTCGAGCTGATGAGTGTAGTGGTGCCACAGCACAGCCCTAACGTCATGCCTCACATCAAAGTGCGAGAGAATCCGCACGTTTCGCGCCAGGAGTGGAATTGCCTGAAAGACTGCGTCAATCCGAATGACCTCAAAGTCTTAAGGGATTCCGATTCGACTAAATTGAAATTTTTGCAATTGATTACGAAATCGGCGAACGTTTTGCTGAATTCGATGAAAATCGAAGAAAACGAAATCAATGGACACAGAGTATACGACATCGAAGTGATTGAACTCAGTTCCGACGTATCGTTTGTCCTACTCCTGCCTCCGGTAGAGAACGTCTGCTCAATATTCGGTCAAACGGATGAATTGCCGCTTAACTCGAATCTAATTTATCTTCCGTTAAGAATCTTCGAAATGAGTAAGTCTTGACTCTATAGTCTATACCATATAAGTCGAACTCTAGTCTACATCTCCACACTCTATACCCAATGTCAGTCAATATGAACACATATCGCCAAACATTTATTTCTCGATATTCGAGAATATCCGCGATTCTAGAGATGGATATATTGGTCGCACAACAGGCCCAGAGAGAGGTCAGATATGAACTTATTCTTTACTTAAGGCTTAGGACTAATACAGGAGTAACTGTACAGTGTATTGACTGAGCCTTTGATGAACTCTCTCTCTAACGCTCTCTAACTCTCCCTTTCTTTCCATTCGTTCATTACTCGCATATTAAGGCCTTTTCGTCTAATGAGGTAATGGTCGCCAAATCACGACTGACTCAACTCCAAGAGTTTCAGATAGTTTTAGAAGACTTTTGGCGATCGAAGCGTTGGATTATGAATGTCGTGACGTTTGCCAGAGATAAACAAAGTGTTTACGGCATCTCATTAGACAACATCAACCACTCCCTCACCAACAGTAATGTCTTGTTAGACGAGTCCTCCTTCCAAATCCCGATCATTAACCTGAGTTCGCCGACAGTCAACTCTCCAGTTTCGAGTCCGCCCCCACACCCGACCAGTCGAAGGCCGAGTCGAGACGACTCGTCCATAGACACCAACTTCTTCTCAAACCATTTGCCGATCAATACGTCTTCGTCTTCGTATTCACTCATCGATTCGCTCTATTTTATGAATTCCGACTATAAGTCCGAAACCTATTGTCCAAAAAATTGTGAAGACATGCGTCGCTGTGTGTCTGCGTCTAAGCTTCTGAACGGTTCGATTCGGCCCAACCATGTGAGGCAAAGTGGGGCCGAAAGCGAATGGATGGCACATCCCATCAATTTGTCTGAGGAATGCATTCGGAACTCAAAAATCAAAACAAATCTCGATTTAAGTAAATTCTCCGAATGGTGTGAATCGGAGATTGATTTGAATATTGAGTCGAAGTCTGACAGAGAGTACACAGACTTAGACAGCAGTAACTCATTTCGTCCAATCGTTTTGACGACCAAATCAAGTGAAGACTCTTCGGACTCGAGTCATACAAAAAGTGATTCCATAACCAGATATACAGACATTTGTGACAACGAATCGCCTATTTGTAGGCCTCCAGACATTTCAGACGCGTTTACAATCAGGAAATCAAAACAATTTTGTGATAGTTTTTTAGACAAGAATTATGTGATTCGTGTTTACGCCGCTTACGACTGCGGTCTCCCGTTCGGCACCAGTGTTAAGCTCCAGGTGACCACTGAGACCACCGTTAAGGAAATCATTGAATTGGTGGTTAAGCACTTGACTTCGACGGTTGAGATGAGGGGCCAAAACGCACCGATTCATGATTTGAACAAATTTTGTATAATTGCTGTCTATTCGTCGAATGTCAAGCATTTGAACAACGATTTCAAAGTTCTTAATCTCCAGACGCCGTGGAATAGAGCGAAGCTCTGCATCAAAATCAGAGACCAATTCGCTTAAAGTTCTTAAACACAATCAAACGTTTCATTGTTTATTAGTTTTTGACTTAATGTTCATTTTTTTATAAATTAATTTAAAATAAAATATATTTATTATTTAAAACGAAATTTATTATTTCATTCAATATATTGTTAATTATATTTTTATATCAAAAATTGCAGATTTCATCATAATTTCAATTAATTAATAATTATCGATATTCTAGAATAGGCTGTAGTTGAATGAGTGCTAAAGTTCTCATCATTTTTTAAATACAAAAATTTTAATCATAGCTAAAAAAGTTAAAATTGTTAATTAAATTATTTAAAAAGTAAAATTCTTCAATCAATTCATTCAATTGAATTTAATGAACAAAACTTTCTTTTAATTAAACTTAATTTAAACCAATTAAATCCAGCATAAACTAGTTAAATCTAGTTTAAATCAGTTAAATCCAATTAAATTATTTTTATAATTGGCTAAAATTTTTTAATTTAAACTTTTATATATTCTACATAATAACCCTTTTATTTAATGGTTTATTTTCCCAGCTAAGCGACTATTTGGCCTAGATGCAAAGATGCAGTTCTGGTTTATCAATATTTATTTATAAATACGATATCTATCAAACAAATGACTAACTAATCGAATAATCATTAGATTGTCGTTCAATGCGATTCAGTTCTGATTCCCACACATTAGTAGAGCTTTGGAAAGAAGTTAAGTTTAATCGCAATAATAGTCCAGTCGTTGCCAATACAGTGATTAAGTGCAGAGCAAGTGTTGGTTCGACTCATTTGCAGTTAATTTTTTCCAAATTAATTAAATTAGTTTTATTCAACTAAAGTAAACAA
Organism: Porobelba spinosa; assembly: GCA_034699545.1. Classification (NCBI taxonomy): domain Eukaryota; kingdom Metazoa; phylum Arthropoda; class Arachnida; order Sarcoptiformes; family Damaeidae; genus Porobelba; species Porobelba spinosa. The sequence goes on from JAQIYC010000189.1 coordinate 4,092, forward strand.
ATTTGCAGTTTTATAATTCTTGTTCTAATTATCATTTTCGCCACTTTTATTGTTATTTATTATTGTTTAAACTATTGTTTATTGTTAAACACAATTTAATTTACTTTAATTTTAATAAATAGAATCGAATTAATATTAATAATACAAAAAAAATGTAAAATAGTTTTTATAAAATTGAAATGAATTTACGGTTTAATTGATAATTACGCTACTATACTAAACAATCGACTATTGCAATTGCGACAAATTGGTTCTGAAACTTTCTAAATAGATATGTTCTGAAAAAATTTCTACCCCTTCTCTTTTTTAAAACTAATATTTTGTTTTTTAATCTAATTAATTATTTAAATTCAACCCAGTTTTCTCTCGACTTTATCTAACACTGGTTAAGGACATGAATAATAATAAAAAATTATTTGCAATTTAGCTTAAATTATAAATAAATCCAATAAATGTAAAAATAAGCTATAAATATACAAAATGCAGAGAATATAAAAATAAAGTAAGTTTTAAATTATATCAAAAGTATTGACACAAATAGGAATGAAATTAATTTAGAAGAATATTTAGCAAATTTAATACAAATCTCAATTTGCTTTACTCTTATTTTAACTAGGTCAAAACTCTTAAGGCACCGGCTTTTAGATTTTTATAATATAAGAATTTAATAACGAATTTAGCAGGCTTAATATAATATTGCTAAAAATATAACTACCCAACCAGCCATACTACTTTTGTAACAAATCTATAGTTTAAAAATTTAATTATTAAAAACAAAATTTTACAGATTTAACACATTTTTCTCAAATAATTATCAATTAACAATTAATTAAAATATTTAGCACATTATATAACAAAACTAATAAATTAACTTTTATTAGTATTTTTATCGCATAAAAAGTTCAATTTATAATAAAAGTGAATGAAATAAATTAAAATCTAATTTACTTTGAATTGAACTGATATTGAATACTGTATTGAAGTTTGAGCTTAGGTTTGAATCGAGAGCTAACACTGGTTTGCATAGAGAGACGAATCGGTTGACGTAAGACGTCTTACATAACACATCACAACAACTGATGTCTAACTTATGTTTATATATACGTCAATAGAGTTAAGATATTTTGAAGTATTAGATAGAAATTGGCTTTAATTTAGTCATAATTGATATTATAATTAGTATTAAATTTAAATATTGATTGAGTTTGAAGTGCAATAAATCGATTGAAAGTTTGGGATATTTAGTCAAAAATAGTAATATTTATTGTATTAATAGTTAATTGAATTGAATTGATGTCATATTTAGACCAAATGATTGAATTGTCTTAATATATGCTATGGTTTTAATAACTAATCAATTGTTTACAAATGTATGGAATGGTAGTCACCATTGGAACAGTTGTGTGAATGTGATCGTCAGCGATGGGCACTTGTTATTCGGGTTTGGGCTCTAAGGCTACGTCTTCTCAAACACCGATCGATCCGAAGATCAAACAAATAGTTCGCGAAAACAGTTCTGACTTTGAGTTCAAACTAAACGCAAACAAAGAGTTAGATTTCAACCAATTGTCTCAATTGTCGACCAGTTTTGAAAACATTAGTGTCTCTGAAGTTAAGGACAAAAAACGAGACAAACATTCCATGTCTTCGCACCCGAATCGGCACAAAATCCCAATCCCTTTGACTAAAGCGATGCCAAACAATAAAGTCGTTCCGAAAGGATCACAAGAGTTGGCGTTCACTAAGTATAAGACCCGACGATATGAGGCACCGGTAGATGTCAACAAAGTTATGATATTTGACAACTCGAGCACCACTTCCATCAGTTCTGACGGAAGCGTCAATTTGTCGAAGTTTCCACAGAAGTCGACCTCTTCTTCAAACATCGCTCGACCGCAGACTTCGATCCCTAAACCGCTTAAGTCGAGAACCCCTACCCCTCCCATACCCATCAAATATGCGGCGAATATCCGGAAAGACAATCCAACGCAACACCAATTGAGGGATAATTGCAATAAATTGTCGCAAAACAGCAGTTCTCTCATCAGTGATAGTCTTAATGGGAATGAAGTTAATGTCAGAAATGACAACAAAATTGTCAGAAATAAGACAATTGTGAGCAATGAGTCGAACGCATCCCAAACCCAACCCCTCGCCAGCTCTGGACCCGTTTATGGCACAAGTATTAAATACACGACCCAAGTGTCAGGCCTTCCGCGACCACAAACCGCACACATTGTCTCCACTTCTAGTCATAGTTCAGACAAAACGATTAGCCATCGAATCAATGCGTCCAATGATATCGAATCCATGCGTTTGAAGCAATACTCAGACAATAAGAGCCAAAACGTAAAATGTGATCAAAATCTACGTCAACTCAAACCATATTACTATGGAATGAACAAACCGTATGAGAGGCCCAATGATAGGCCGGTTGAGAGGCTCAACAGTTTTAATGCCAATCGATTGCAATTCCAAACCCAATCCCAAACTCAAACCCAAACCCAATCAACAAACCAAACGAAACCGGCTTTCGGTTCAGCTTATAGTCAAAACATTAACCAAAAGCCGAACTCAATTGCGTCGAACGGTTCGGTTAAATCGAGTCTAGACTTCGGATCAAATCATTATCAAAGCATTAAAACTAATTTCATTAAACGAGACAACACTTCCATCCAAGACATCGCTTTAGATCAGAAAAATCAGAATTTTATTAACAATAAAAGTATTGATAAAACAGAGACTAATGAAGACTCGAATAACAAGAAATCAAATGAAAACATATTTTTACCGAAAAGTATTCAAAGAGTCAAAGAATTGGCGCCTCTTTTCGCGCGAAGAACTAATAGGTTTGGAAACAAGACTGGAGTCAAGAATGAGAAACCGGTCGCCGAGACGTCTCCCGAACACAACAGTATTAGTAGTACCGGCACAGGCAGTGAGGCCGAGAACAGAGACTTTCTTATCGATGACGAGATCAGTGATCAGCCGGAGTTGGTCTTGAATTCGAATATTAATAAAAATGATTTAATGAAGAGTTTAAACTCGGAATTGGAAGGACTTATGTTGAAGCAAGAGTTGAGTGCATCCCCGGGCGGGCCGTCATCTCCCAACGTCTCCCTATCGACAGCATCTTCCGTCGCGACAGTAGTGCCGAATACAACCACTTTTCGAAAGCCGAGACCACTATCTCTGGTGGAAATGCCCGACGGCTCGTATGGTCTGGACTCGCCTTCATTTCGAGCCGCCTGTCAGGACTTGATTGGAATCAAAACTCTTCTCTTCCGACTTCACGGCTTACTTCAGAACGTAATTGAATTAATAGTTTACGAAATAATTAATTGTAGTTTAATGACTGATTTGACCCAAAGGCCGAAACACTGAACCCATTCGAACACAATTACTCTCAAAACAAGTTTTACCAACAGTTGGTTATCGCCGAAAACGACGGAATCGATACGAAAGACAACGATTCGGAAGCCTTACAGACCGAGAATATGGACTTAAAGCGACAAATCGTTTTACAGCAGCAGATCATTGAAGACAAGGACAGGACTATTCGACTCTTACAGCAACAAATGGTAAGTCTTTTGGAAATTGTTGAAAATATTTGAATTGATTTGATTTAAATGAATTTAAGGCTAAATATTCGAATATAAACAACGCATATGTATCGCAAGACATAAGACCCGAAACCTCTAACGCGAGCTCTCAAACCGATAGATGTAATAACGCCTCGAATATCAATCCCCGGGCGGTGTCTGACGGCTCGAATGGAATGCTCGTCAGGTATTGTTTAAGAATTGAAAGTTATTTTATTTTTATGAATAATTTATGGCTTTAATGATGTAATTGAAAATATTTGCGAATATCTGAACACAAATTTGAGTTAATAATAGAATTTTGATAAAACAAATCGAAATAATCGTTATATTGCAGGCATTTGTCGTCTCAATTATTTTCTACTTTCGGTCAATATTTGTTTTTATGAGAAAATCTTTAGTCGAAAGTAATTTATATTAAAGTTAGAATAGAATAGAATTGTTGAGAAGATTAATGTTTGCGCGACTCAGTTGAGACGATTTTTCTTATTGTTTATGAATTTTTTTTGAATTAATGTATCGTATATTTGGAATAATTATTATTCCGTTTATTGATTGCTTGGATACATAGCCTCAGCCTATTTGGTCGTTAATAATTGAAAGTAATGAATATGTGAGTGAGAAATGAGGAAAGGTAGATTAGTTTCCAAACCCATTTGTGTGCATTTTTCTGTTACTAATATCTAAAGTCGATATGTTTTTACAATATTTAATGAAATAGTGTATTACGATTCGAGAGTTATTACGATTTATTCGTTATTATAAGAGTACAACACTTACTGTTTGTAGTTAACTGTAACGAAGGTTACGAACAATTCTTAAGTCTTTTAGAAACTTTGTATTCTCTGTATTCTCTGTAAAACCAGGTTTTAATATATCATAAGATAAATTCAATCTATTATTTAATGCAGTTTATAATATATAAATTATTATAACAAGCTTTTTACTTTTACTATTAGGCTTTGACTATATATTAAGTATGATTTTAAAATATATTCGACAACTATTTTGGTGATAAACTCTTATTCAAACTGTGTTCGAGTTATTCGATTATATTTCAACAAAACTTTGTTTTCTTTTAGGAATTGCAATCATTTACGTCATTAAAGCCGATGTCTAACCAATGCATGAATTTGACAAAAACTTGAAATTCTTTTAACAAACTTTTTCTCTATTATCGCTGCCATGTCTTCTCATGTCTTCTCTCTTCTCTATCACCAGCTTTTGGATCAGTAAAGTCCCGGCTTTTGCTTAATAACCGAATTTATATTATTCTAAATTTATTAATTATTATATTATATATTTTGCACTAAAGTCTTGTTAACAGTAATCAAAACAATTGAACTTAATATCAATATTTTCTTTAGTCTCATATTTTGCAAATCAAAACAAATTATCGACATTTCGAACACAAATCTTAATCGACTTAACTATATACCCATTTATTCCAATAGAACTGCATTTAAAACTGAACTCAATTTCAACTCTTTTCTAGCATTTGTTGTTCTCATCTTTTTGAGGCCAATAACTAAAGATCGGATTCGATCGGAACGTACGACAGCTTTGATATTGTGATTCAATACAATTCAGTGATTCGATTGCACATCACTATCGATGAAACTATCATTTTATTAGAAATAAAAATTTTAGACAACTTTTTATATAATAACAAATATTGAAAAGTATTTAAGAAAAGTATTGAAATATCATATTTCACGCATTTCTAGATTTTATCTCAATTTAAATTATTTCGACTTATATTTTGAGCCAAAAATTGTGGTTTTATTTCTAGTTTTGGTCATTCAATCGATTAAACTGTGAATTAATTTAAATATTTGTTTAGTTTTATCTCAAAAGTTATTTTTGACTTTTTTTTTGTCAAAAATTGGGTTATATTTCAAATCAATAGCATTCCTGTAATTAAATAAAATAAAAATTATTTCAAAAATTTAATTCGTTTTAAAATGCAAATGAATTTTATTCAAAATTAATGACGAGTTTATGGATTAACAAAAATTACAGGAATTAGAAATAAACTAATCATTTGATTGAAATTTAATCGAAATATTAATAAAATATATGTTTGAGAACAAGAATATGATTTAACAAGAGTTAGGTTGAGATACGTCTGCGCTCTGAATGAGTTTGGGCTCCAAAACGGTCGACCAGTTTAGCTTCAATGAGTAGATTCCGGGTATATGTTCGCCACTATTCGGAGCTTTCATTCCATAATTTTCTGAATTTTTTAGTTAAAATGTGTTTTAAACAATTGATTTCGAAAATGAGAATAAATTAAATACTTCTCGGAATCACTTTCTGGAGAATTATGTCAACCATTTTAGTGGTATTATTGACGCTATAAACAGATCCCATATTGAAAGGCGAGGACTCATATGAGTCGCCATCACTCGAAAGGGTCAACATTTTAAAAGCAATAACATCTCCCACTCCGGGCATCGACACCAGAGGCGAACAATTCTCGAAATCGATTTCTCTCTTTTGCGGCGTTTGGTCGGTCTTCGCCACTCCGTTAGGAATAGCATTGTTTGCGGGCGTCGGTGGCGTCGGAAAGCTCTTCCGAGCGCTTTGTTTCTGTTTCTTAACCAGAGGTACGGGAGGTTTGCCTTTAAACCCAATTATGGTTTACTCTCTGAACTATTTTCAACCCTAAACAATACGAACCATTCAAAAGGTGGTCATTTGGCACGGGATCGGTAAGAATATCAATCGGCTGGCGCTCTAATATAATAAATGGTGAGAACCTGTCCATCGGTTCGGTGGCCTCTCGAGTGGTTTTCCTTTTCTTGGGTTTGGGTTTCGTCGGATCGGCATTAGTCGACGTATTTCTCATCAATTGCGGCCTCTTTTTGATAGAAGTGTTTGCGTTTTGAAAGGCTTTTCGAAGAGGAATATCACGAACGGAGAAGACTTGGGTTTCCACTTCAGGCGAGTCTTCTCTCTTTGAATCCAATTCTGGTTTCGAGAATTCGTTAACTTTAGTCAAAGTTTTGCCGACTTTTAGCTCCAATTCAGCCTTAATTTTCGGACTTTCTTTCGATATAATTTTAACCGAATTTTCGAACTTATTTTGAGTCGAATTCTTCGAAATTTTCGATTTGTTGTCAGTTTCGGAATCAGACGAAACATATTCTCTGAACTTCTGTTTGCATTTGGGTTTCGGTTTATATCGGGGTTTCGGCGCCGAAGAGCCCGACGTTGACTCAGCTTTGAGTTTGTCTTCAAAGTGTTTGTAACACAAACTCGAATTCAATGGCAATTCGACTTCGCTTTTCGATTTCGATTCGGGTTTGGGTTTCGAATGCGGTTTAGGTTTCGATTCGGTTTTGACTTTGGGCTCACTTTTCACTTTCGTTAGCGAATACTCGGATTTCGGTTCAATTCTGTGATAAACAAAGAAATAAAGACTTGAATTGATTCTCAATTAATGGCCAAAAGGTATGAATCGGTGAATGACTGACACAATGAGGTCGTTGTCCCTCAAGATGTCAATCGGTTCCGTTCGCTCCAAAACAAAGTTATCGATCAAAAGCGAGAACTTCTGCTTCAGATTAAACCTCTTCTGAATCAGTAGTTCCAGACTTTGGACGTCTTTGGTCTGACTTCTGCGGAACGACAGCAAAGAGTTTCGCAATTCTTTGTTTTCAAACTTCTCGAACTCCAACCGAACCCTAAGATTGTCACTCATTTCGGTTCTTATGTCGAAATTGCAATTATTGCAAGAATTCGCTTCAAATCAATTGATATTTATTTTAATTCATTTAAAACTAAAGAAATTAAGTCTGAAATCAGGTTTTGTTTGACTTCAACGCAAAACAGCAAACATTTGGTAGACTTTCACATAAATTATGTCTTAAATTACATAAGAAATACATATTTTTTATTTTAATATTTTTAAATTTCAAGTAAAAGTTTATTTTTTAATTCATTATAAAAGTGTATTTAAGTTTAATTCAACCATAAATTGCATTTAATAGCATATCTGAAGAAGTTATCATCACTTTCAGCAATGACCGCAAAACTGCAAAAAACAAAACATTATTTTTGGTTAAAAGAAATCAATTTGTTGTCAGTGTTTGTAAACAGTGTTTGCGAACAAAAAATGAGTTCAATTTGGGCTGAATTTTGAGTTCAATTTAAACAAACTTTTATTACTTGAAAACAATTGAGATTTGAATTAAAATCGCATTTAATTACAACAAAAAGTTGAAAATAGTTTGAATTAATCGTAAATTCACTAAACATTGGGTTCGATAGACATCGAAAAGACGAGAAATAAATACAAAATAAATAAAATTAGTTTCAAATCGAAGCCATTTGTCAACAAAAATAAAGTTATTTTCAGCGAAAGTGTGAAAAATAGTATAAAAAACAACTTTTTATTTGAGAAGTCGTTTGGCTTTTCATTAAGTCTTATATAACGTAAAAGAGTTGTTAGTATTTCGCAAATGATTTGCAGATATTTTTAATATAAGTTTAAATACTTTATCCGAACTTTGATTTTCGAAACAAATTCTTAATTTTAACTCAAATCTGAAGATAATTTTCATCAGATATGACAACCGATGATAAAAGTGAGTAATTATTGCGAATTTATTTCGTTTTAAAATCGAAATCTAATTAAACTCTAATTAAACTCAATCTAATGAATCGATTGACTCATTGGACAACAGCTGACGCGAAGTCGAGTGAAAGCCGAAGTGCAAACCAAACCGAAGGCAATGGACCGACGAGTTCGACGACAACCGAAACGAGTGGCGCAACCGATGCCAACAAAATAGCTGTCATTGAGACGAATGTCGATCAAAGCTGCGCTCAAACCGAGTCGAAGGACTCGAATACCGAATGCCTTAACGATTGCCAACAATTGACAGACAATCGAACCGAGAGTTCAGTCGAAGCGAACCAAACGGTCGAAGCGATTGACGTCGATATGAAAAACGCAGAATCACTCGAAAACGTGTCCATCAGTAGTCTGTCCGCCGCCGACGGGTTGGCCGTTGCCTGCGCTTCGAGCTCTACGTCCGGTGCAGTCGACACGGCGTCGGACAGTGAGGACAGCGTTTCGTTTAAATTAGTTTTTAATAAAAAGAATTACGAAATGACTTTCGGACTCAAGAGGACTGCATCTGAGCTGAAGGAGAAGATCCAAACGCTTACATCAGTCGCGCCTTCGATGCAAAAGCTGTTATTCAAAGGTTTGACTCATTTGTAGACATTTTTGAACTTAAACTTAAATACGAATCGAATCGAATCGATAGGAATACCACTAAACGATTGCAAGACTTTGGGTGAAATCGGAATCAAAAATGGAGTCAAAGTAATGCTTATCGGATCCACTCTTAATGATGTAATTGCTGTCAATTCAACCACAAAAGAGGACATTAAGGAAGAGAAGGCACAGACGGTCGTTAAGGAAGCACTTTGTAAGCAAAAGGTGAGTTTTAGCGCACATTTGGTAACCGTTTTTGTATAAATCGTAAATCAATTCGAATCGAAAGCAACACAAAAAAGTGATCGACAAAGGAGTACCCGAAGACGCAATGCCCGCCTGGAGGAACGGCAGCGCTCCTCTGCCCAGAGAGCCCCTGCACGGCATGATCAACAAATACAACCATAAGGTGCGACTCACCTTCAAGTTAGAACAGGACCAGCTCTGGGTCGGCACCAAAGAGAGGACCGAAAAGCTGTCGATGATGTCCATCAGGTCTATCGTGAGCGAACCCATCGAAGAGCACCCGGAGTACCACCTCATGGGCATCCAGACGGGGCCCACAGAGGCCTCCCGAATATGGCTCTATTGGGTTCCGGCGCAGTTCGTCAGTGCCATCAAAGACACGATTCTCGGGAAGTGAACACATTTTCGCTTAATTTAACAAAAACTGAAATAATTTGTAAAAAATTGTAGAAAAACTCGTATTTATATTAATATTATTCTTAAAGCAATGAATTTGAAAAACGAAAAATTGTGATCAAATCGAAAGTAAATTTAAATTAAAAGCATTTCTAAACTCATTTATAAATTGATTTTTTATTCAAATTTCAAAATAAAATATAGTCAACAATATTGACGTCAATTATGCTATTAATTCACTCAAAGCGCTAGTGTTTCCCGAATGAACTTTTTGATAGCGAATGGAGCGCTTCCGTCACCCGTGCCTTGAGTTGCCATGAGTTGGGGGTTAGCGGCGGCGCCCACTTTGTGGCTAATCTGTGCCGACAATGAAAGAGTCATTGGTTTAATGTAAAAAAGCAATTAAAGCAAATGCAGTCAACCCTAACCCTAACCTTGAATATGTAGGGCTGGACGTCGGGGTAGTGCGTCTCGAAAATGGTGTCGGAGTGCTGTTGATTAGGCATTTGTGGTAAATAGCATTTACTGCTATTCATGATCTGTACGATTGTCACCAATTTCTCGAGTAATAGCTCTTCGATTCGAACCTTTGAATCTATCGAAACAAAACTATTGAATCGAACGAATAGAATGTGAGTCAATGTGCGGAATGAGACAAACCTCTGACACCATCCCTATCACAGTTGACTTTGACGGTCCAGATCTCCCAAATGAGTGGCGCGTCATTGAAGGGCCAACGACCGCGTCTTCGGGAATAGAATTCTAAACTGATTGCACCGTTAGTTTGACTCTTCTCTGTTTGACGTAATTTTTCCACAAATTCTTTGATTTCTTTATTAATATTATCGATGAGTTGTGGCGAAGATATTCGAACCTATCGTTGAGTCGATTACTCAATAATTAGTCAATTGTTTGTGTATTGAAAGCAATCGATACTAACATAAGTAAAGTCTATGAAATCACACGAAACCTCTTCGTATCCGAGAGTTCCGATAGAATACGAGTCTTCGTGTTTGTAGTGGAACTGGAATTTCATTTTTTTAATTATAAATTTTATTCACATTTTAATAAAATCCTATCAATAATGTGTCGAATATTTAATTAAATTTAATGGCAATTCATTATTTCAAGCTTTCGGTTGTAATATATTAATTGATTTATATCTAATTGTATGCAAATCTATGTTAACTTTCAACACAAAACTAATCTAAACAATCATTTATACCTTTCCTAATGTTTGGATACAAATCAAAATAATTAAATTATAATATTTCGCAATCAATCGATTATATCTGAGATAAAAGGTTTTTAATTAACTTAAATAAAAAATAACCCAATTTTGCAATATTTCAAAAATCAGTTCTCAATAGAAATGTTAGATTTGTTGTTGAATCAGAAAAGCAGTATTTTATTGATATAATTGTGTTTTCACTCAATTGTATCGAAAATACATTAAAATATTAACAAAACAAACAATTCTTAACCAATTATATCGAATAATTAAAAAATAATGAGTAATAAAACGAAACGACATTTCCATACCTTTCCATAACATCTATAAAAGACAATCGAATGGAAAATCGCGGAAACAATTTCGTTGACCTCTGACCCGAAACAGTTCTACATTTGACCCAAAATCAGATTAACATCAGATTAACGGTTCGTTTAATTACAAAAATGAGACAAAAATCGATTTGATTTGAAATCAATTCTTACGAATTCAAAAGTATTTGTTCGCGCATTCATTCTATTGCTTATTAAACATATTTTTATGAATTTTATATTATATTTGCATTAAATTTGGTTTCAATTCAATCAAAATTGACGTCAATTTTGTTTGAAATTTATTTACATTAAATCACATGAAAAGCAATGCTTTTTAAAAATAAATTTATTTCTATTTGTTTACAAAAACATTTAATTTCTGCTATTCATGATAAATGACGTCAATTAAACCAGAAATTACGTTCATTTGCTAATCAATTGATATAAAGCCGTGTTTTGAGTGAAACGAAAGAATATTCTTATATTATATTCGCCTAAAATAGACGAACAATCGATTAAAGCTAAATAATAAAACATCTAAATATTGAGAAGATAGGCTTCTATTAATTTGAACAGGGTAAATATTTAACCTTAATGATTTTCTCTTGATATAATATCTAGGGATGCGAAAGGTTAATTTAACCAAGACCTGAATTACATTAACCTGAATAAACTGCCAAATTATTATAAAAGAATATATTTTTGGGTAGAAATTGAATTTATTTTTTAAAATTAATTATTGAATTTATTATTATTGCAAAAATCAATAAATGTTTGCAAATTTGAGGTTTTTTTTTGCCGAATAGGAAGATATGTATTTAGTTTATTCGTCGACTCCTTCCGCAGCGCTTCCGTTCCGTCTCTTATTGATTGGCCCTTAAGTTCCTTAATTGATTGGAAGCACTCAAATACATACACTTTATGTTTGAACTTATATTTATCTGATTCTAAAATTAATAAAATTGATAAATGCTCTCAAAGTAATCATATCTATTATTGCAGTTTATAAACAATCTTTTAGTTTTCATCTATTTATAAATAAATTCTGTTGAAATGTACCGGTACAGTCACTGCAGTTTGTTTTTCTACTTTAATAATAATTTGTTTGTTTGTTAACTAAACCTGATTCTATTTTAATAATAAAATTTTATTTTGAATTTAAACTAAATATAACTTGTTATTGGAAAAATAATTTAGAAAGACATTTAAATATTAAATAAAATTTCTTAAATAGCTTTCTTTATAATGCATTAGGGATGCGCAAGCTTGGCCAGCTCAGTAAGGGATCAAGTAGATTAAAATGAAACATTTTTTCAACAAAAAAAATCATAGGGAGATTATGTAGAGTATATTCCAAAAATGTCGTGGCATCTATTTTTGGCATTAACTAAATTTAACCAAATTTAAACTAGAGTCACCTTAAATTAAATTAACTTAGTTTAACCAAATTTAAACTAGAATTACCTTAAATTAAATCAACTAAATTTAACTGAATTTAAATCGAATTAAAGGCCGAAAGTAAAAAAAATTTACTGGCCGCGGGCAAATTTGGCTTTATGCAAAATTTTCAAAGGAGAAGCAGCAGCCTCAGGTAAGAATTATTATATAAATGTTTTTTCAAACTCATCAAGGAGAAAAATCGGCTAATCTCTCCCTTGCGCATCCCTAATAATAAATGCAATGGTACTTAAACTCAACTTTTGTTAAAAGTCGACGAAATTCTTTTGAATAGATTTTTAAAGAACTCGAAACTAAATCGAAATAACTTATTCATTCAATTGAAATCTAAAAATGATGAATAAATATCATGTTTTGAAATCTTAGTATTCTTTCATCTAATAAATCAAAACACAATTGATTTAAAGTATATATAATTCATATGTATTTCATGAAAGAAGAAAATAAGTAAAAACTGCACGAAATCGAGTCGGACTGTACTGTAGAGTCCAAAATGCAATCCAATAAACAGAAACATAAACGTCGAGCAAATTATTAATGAATTTCATATTTAAGATAAATCTTAATTTATTTAATCAAAAATTATTTTTTTATTAGTGTTTTTTTAATATAATTTTTTTAACCTGCTTTAATACTGTTAACGTTTTAAAAAATTATTAATTGAATAATAAATTATTAATATAATAATTATTAATAATATGTGGATTTAATATTTTAAATTCAAATTAATGTTATTTTAATATTTTCTTCGTTATTATCGTTATATTTTCTACTTTATTTAATATTATATTCTTTAATTATCTCTATTTAGTATAT
>JAQIYC010000190.1:0-17364 GCA_034699545.1 Porobelba spinosa
TTTCCGACCGACAAATAAAAACATTGAAAGTAACTACTGATGAGACTATACATTCTGCTATTGCGAGATAAGTGAGACCTTATTTTTTGATGAGTGTTACTCATTGTTACATTTGATACCAAATTCTTTATAATCTTATCTATTCTTTTGTTTATAAAAATAATAAAAGAGAGAAAACTTATATAAAAAGAATAAACTTTTTGAATATACAGTTCTAATGAAATATTGAATAACTGATTAAACAGAAAGTTTTATTATTATTGTAAGAGTAAGTGAATGTATGATATGTTTGTTTGAGTGAGACCTTCATAGACTCGACTGGAGTCGAGTTCAACCAGATATTCGTATTAATATAAGTCGAGGGGAAGAGTAGGGAAAGTAAGTAATAGTAAGTTATAGAGAAAATGAGAGAAATAACAATAGAATGTCTGTAACGGGACGGACAAGAAAAAAGACTATTGAAAGCGAAAAAATAGTAATGCTTTTGGTATGCATTGCAGGTCTGGCAGATCCAGATCCAACAGAGCGGGGGAGGGGAGGTGAGGTCGTGTGGCTCACACGTGCTGCAGATTTAGCACTTTCTCTGGTTGGGCGCTATGGCAACGATACTGCGTGTTCGGCACCGGCACGCGCTCCAGATGTTAGTGCTTTTGGTTAGTCTGCAAATTGCGAAAACAAGTCGTTGATTCTGGTCTGAGACAGGGGCAGGTGGTTTGGGTGGCTTGAAAAGTCTTGCCAACAGGACTTTAAAACGGGACTCATTATAGAGAGTTCACTCAAACTTATTTAAGCGATAGAGAGAATGAACGCAGAAATTGAACTCAACTCCAACTCAGCGAACGGTGCATTGCTTTCAGGTCAAAGAACTTTCTCCCAAAATCAAATATAACGGAGAGGGGTCGGAGGTAAGGGAGGGGGAGGGGAGGGGGAGGCAACTCAACACTCAGCAGACGGACCACAATGAAAGTGAACGAAACTGAATGAATGAATTTGTTTCGTTTTCAAGAGTATCACTGCTTTAGTGCTTCACTGCTCAGCACTGCTCAGGACTGCTATAGTATAGCTCACAACCTAAACGCCATTCAAAGTCTACCACTTTCTCTCACACTCTCTCTCTCTCTCTCTCTCTCTCTCTCTCTCTCTCTCTCTCTCTCTCCCTCTCCCTCTTTGGCCAGTTTTCCCTCAAAATCAAGACTAGATTTCTATGTTTCAAAAAAATGAATAAATAGTTTTTGCTTTTAATCACAACACAATGAAAGACATGCGGAGAGACTGGCAATGACTGGTACTCTCACTCTCTCTCAATCCAATTTCGATTTATTATTCATCATTACTGGATATACTCAATGCCTAAGAAATGCGCCAATCATTCAGCCATTCTTTACTGGTATATATCGTACAGAATATCTATCAATACGACTGAATATACGAACCATTGCGACTAATATGCATATATCATGTCGTAGAGCAGTGGCACACTTAGCCTCACATCTCATTTGAACTCAACTTTGTTAGAACAGTCCAACAGTTTATTTGACTTCAATGGCTGGCAAACCATTATTAATATCACAGCTATTGGAATATACTTCTCAAACGCTTCTCCATTATTGATATTTTAATGACAAAAAATACAAAACAAGATGTTTGTACAGCAGTTGTTGCATATGCTCTACACTTTTCTTATGACTCTTCTGATGAACTATTTAATGATATTCGGATACGATTTACTGCTCTTCCAAATAATACACAAAACCTCGAATAAAATGAAATAAAAGTATGATTTGCACCTGTGTTTACGAATTGCACTTCTTTGAGTGACAATGCAGTTCCAATGCATTATATTTACAATTTATTATATTTAAGTTTTTTTACTCTTTTTTGTATTAGTTCTCGAACTAGTTTACAATTTAGTTTAGTTTACATCTATAGCTCAGTTTATAATATAGTTTAGAACATTTTTGAGGCGAACACACACCAAGTCTATGTCCTTGGATTGCATTCTGAAGCAAATGGTGTATTACTTTGTTTAATGGAAAAGAGCAAAAGCATAGTTTGTAGAGTTTGTAGAGATAGTGTTTCGCCCCCATAGAGCCGACAGAGCCCATAGAGCCCATAGAGCCATAGAAACACTATTAAACTTATTTATTATGACAAAACTTTTATTATGAAGAATCGGTAATATTTACTATTAGAGAACACGACTCTCTGTTTAAAACTTTTCCCAAGACTTTGGGTTAGAAATAGATTTAAAACAAAATTATGTTGTCATGCATTACAGCGTTTGGTTAGAGTATAAGTGAATGTTTACTCTTTGAGTGCAGTTCGAGCGCCAGAGCTCATCAAATTTCTATTACATGATATATTGTAAATAAAGTTGAATTGCAGTATAAATTGTATCTATCGTTCGGTTATTAGCAAAATAGAAATATATACAACAGTTTGAGTTCAGTTGATAACAAACACTTAAGTTTATCGAATGATATACCAGGGTTGATATGACTGCCCGCTAAACAAGAAACTCACATCAAGTCGTCTAAATCGCATTATTGCGTATAACTTATGCAATAATGACTATTATTTTCCTTAAAAATGTCCTTTTGCTCAGACATATAACGACTTTTCCATTAGTAAAACAAACAAAAAGATTTAAAACTAGAACTCATTACGAACGGGTGTTTTACTCCATCTCAACAATTTGTTCGGCTGTTTAGTATATATTTTGTCTAAACTAAGTTTTTTAGTCATACACTAAAAGTTTTGCATCAAAAGTATTATTAGTCTATCATATACTCAGTATTTGAGTTTAATATGAGTTAAATACATTTGTTTGGCTCTAGTTTTGAAGAGCTTTGAAACACAAAAGCATATACGCTGTACAGTAATGTGAATATACTTTCTATGCTGTTATACAGTTATTCTGCAGAATAGTGTAGTTAAGCAATAGTCTTGTGTGTAATCTATTCTTTATTGTAGAGAACCGAATGCTTAATACTATTATTATTACAATAAATAAATAAATTATGTAAAGCGTAATATTCCTTAGGAGAAAGTCCGTTAAGTAAGGCTAACAATCAATAGAAAAATGGGAATAACTTGGAGTTAATGTTAAATTCAATATAAACGCACGCATGCATAACACGACTATCATTTGCTTTGCTAGAGATGACAAACTATTTGATAAGAGATATCTATTGATTGAGCTATTAAGACCATCATCTAAAGGCACAGTAAGCCTGAGTAACCAGATTGGGCCCAAATAATAATAATTGCATTATTAATAATGATTTAATGTCTTATACTTTTTATCGTGCAATACATTAATACAAAGTGAGTTTAAATACAAAGTAATGCAATGCACGCCATCATTGCAGACACCGATTCAAACATTTAAGCTTAAACTTGAAGTTTCCGTTATTTTTATTATCGATTCGGTTCGAAAAACATAAATTTAATTCCACCGGAGTTTTAGACTTTTAGATCTACATTAGCACTCGTTTCCACTCTTCCTACTCTGCAATGCTCTGCACTAGAGTAGAGCCAAACAAATTTCTAATTCATTAAAAGGTGAGTTTTATTGATTAGAGAAAATAATTAAATATATTGTCGAATGCGTAGAACAAATTGTAAGAATTTGATTCATTTTTGCGTTTTCGCAGTCGACTCTCTTTTGGATTATACGGGTCTTAAAGGCAGTAAATAGTATTGAAAGTAATGACCAAAAGATTTATGTTAGAAATGAAAAGTGTGGCTCAAAGAGGTAGAAGAGGTAGAAGAGGTAGACCACAACAGATTGTCAATTCATTGAACCCTTTCAGGTCGCAAACCTACAACAATGGCTTCTTTTGTCGTCTGCAGTCAACCACAAGTAGAGCACTGGTATAGCACTGGACAGCGAAGTGCATAGAATAGCAATAAAGAGATTCATTGAAGACAGTCTTAATAGATGTGTCGGCCCTGTGCTGGCCCACTGACCTTCAAATCACGACAATTCCGTTTTGTTGTAATGAGGGATGAAAGAGGTTAAGGAGGTTAACGACAGACCGGTTCAGCTCTATTGCAAACACCGAACTCTACCGAATAGATCATTTGACAGATGAAGAGCTCAAATAAGCAAAAGTAAAACCATTATTGATATGTCGTTAAAAGCACAAGAATTAGAAACTAATGGCATTAAAAGAGCTGAGGACTGAGGAGGACGACCGGCCTCTCTCTCTCTCTCTCTCTCTCTCTCTCTCCACTCTCTTAGCCAAAGCCATTGAACGATTGAATTGAATCGATTGACAATTGGATTGTCATTGTCTACGATTAAGGCAATGCTGTTGTTGTTGTGCTATATGTGCCATATCTGACTATATATGCCAAACGTATGTTTACAGTCGAATATCTTTGGGATCACCTGCCAGAGCACCAGAAGCGTCATTAATACCAACATATCCAGCTCAGGCTGAGGCAGAGGACAGTGGGTTAAAGGACGGCACGCGATGCTTCAACGGGTGACAAAATACTCAATACTCTCCTCTCCGGTCAGTGCCATTCAGGCGTTCAGTTGTGCAGTTGTGCCACACTTTCGGTTCCACACAAATGATAACTGTGTTCTGTCTCGTCAATCGCACAAAAGTTGTTTATATCAAAAGTACAGTTCCTCTCGTCCTCCCGTTCCTCTCATCAATTTCCCTTAACTCTAATGTCCTGTTTATTAGAACTACACTAAGGAATCTATAGAGAAAAAGTCCAGTGCAGACTAGCACTGGTAGTGCAGCTGATTTCTTATCATAAGGATTATGCAGTCGACACTCGCTTCCACTCAATAATACTATACAGCACCGGCACTCGCACCGGTATATAAACTGCTATTACTAACTGTACACAAAAAACACGAGAAAATAGAAAAAAAATTAGAAATTGGTTTGAGTCGAGAAAAGGGCGAAATTGGGCCAAAAGAGAGTGAAAGAGTGGAGAGTGTGTGGAGAGTGAGGCGACAATCACTTTACCTATGATTGTCCCACATTTGCATCGATTGCACACTTCCAACGCACTTATTATGGCATATATGGCACTCGAGGCACGTGTCCGTAATGTGTCTGATTGTCTGATTCCTGTTTTCGAGAAACTGTAAAAATATATTTCTGACCCATTTGGCTCTCTTTGGCTCTCTTTCACTCTCTTTGGGCTCTTTTTTATTGTTTGGTTTTGCAGCTGAAGTCGAGTAGTCGAGACAAGTCGAAGCCTTTTCCCCAGTTTTCTATTTTTTCACTTTTATAACAATTGAATTGCAAAGAGTTTAGACTTTTCTCTCAATGTTAGCTTTCTTTCCCTTTTACTAAATATTATGCATAACTGCATTCAAATCGAGATTCAGATTCAGACAATCGGTGTTTTCGAAATAGTAATAACATTCAACAGTTAGCACTCATTTCGATTTGTTTGTCAATCGACAACATATGCGTAACATTATATCGAACCAATTGCTCTACAATTGCTATTATCAAAGGATATGTTTTCCAAAATACCCTCCGCTATGACCACTGGCTTGTGTACAGAGCTATGGATGCTCTGGAAGGCAGACACTGACTCTCGCTCTGGCAGTAGAGTAGAGCAAAACAAATACAAAGTACTACACATAGTAGTAGTGATTCGTTATTATTGTCATAGTGTGTGATAGTATGCAACTTATATCAGATATTTTTAGTAATTTGAAAGCCAGAGCTAGAGTTGAATTCTGTTGAACACATAGTTTACATATTTGTTGGAACAGACAGTGCAGATCCAACTCTTCAGAAAATTCACTTTTCTATTAAATGATGACAAAAATGTCCTTTACTTGTATTCCTTTGCAATTCGATAATAATTTATTAGAATAGAGTAAAAGCATTGAAAAGTTTTAAAATGTTTAGTTGAGCCAAACGCACAACAGAATCAAATTGGAAAATGACTGTGACTTCAATGACTTCCTTAACTTTATTATTGAAACTGCTTTTACAACTTTTAATCAATATCTGCGCTGTTTATGCTATTCAAAGCTAACTTAAGTGGAAAACTTTGACTATAATGTGTGGCCAACACACCGGAAGGAATGCCAACGATTTTCTACAATGAAATGCGGTTTTGATATCTAACGGAATCCTATCATCAAATTGTTTAAGGAATGTTCAAAACTTTTATTATAAATGCAATACTTTTAAACCATTATCTGTTTTGATCACAAATACATAATATATATGATATATAATATTACCCAATATTTTACAAAATATACAACACTTTGTAATATACTATACAATTCATTTTATATTTTGAGAGATTGAGAGAGAGAGGGAGGGAGGAAGGGAGGGAGGGAGAGAGAGAGAGAGAGAGAGAGAGGAGAGGAGAGGAGTGGAGAGAGATTTATTAAAAATTTAAATCTTAATTCAAATGTTGATGTTTATCAGGATCCGAATTAGTTAATCAAAAATAACAAAACTTGAATCCAAGTCTGAGTAATGTTGGTTCACATTCTTGATCGTCGAGTTAATCCCTCATCTCTTAAACAGAACTATTGCTCTGTTTTGAGCTGAAGCTCACAATTGAGCCAAACATATATTCTAATGAATGTATAAATCTTTGCATTGGAAATGAGACCAAATACAAGCCCAGAGTTGCATAAATTTGCAGAAAGCGAGAGCAGAGCACAGGCAGAGCACAGGCATATGTAATTTGTGCAATATTTTGCTATAGCCGTTGATAATTGCTGTTTACAAGAGACCTACGGCTCCTTTAATACAATATATAAATGTTAAGTGAACTTAGAATGCTGTAGATCTTGACAGGGCTTACAGAGCCTCCAGTGCCTCCAGGGGTAAATTCATGAGCAGTCCTTATGCTATTCTAATTACTAAATGCGAAGAAAAATTTGTGGACAGTATATACTCGAAGTCGGAAATGATTTGCATAGAAAGCAGAGAAAATTGTTTTGCTTCGCATATCGCGTAAACAGTAGAGCATCTAATCTGAACTGAAATTGAGTTTAGTTTCAATACAACTAATACAGGCTCTGTCTTCAGCTCAGTCTTGCAGACCTGCAGTTTCATTGTTTCACATAAATTATATATATATCTTGTTATACAGTCAGTCCTCTCACACAGAATATGCAGCAAATATTGCAAATATCATTCTTTGGTGAACTGAATGAGAGAATGCATTGTATGTACTGTATGTACAGTACAGTACGAACAATATGTATTGGCGAATACATTAGTTGATGACATCCACAACTATGCTCGCGGCCATGTTTTGGCGCAGTTAAGGAATTAAAGGCTTAATGCTTTTTCTCCTTTGAGAAATGAAAATTATTGAGAACACAAATAATGGCAAATAGTTTAGAGTTCGACAAAATAATATACGTTACATAAGTTTGTGTCATATTTGTTACTCTCACTCATTGTCTCTGCATTTATATAATCATTGCTTTTAATAATAAGTTATTCCCAAAGAGAAAGAGAGATAAAAGAAACAAAAGTGATAGACATTAAGTGTCTTAAAAGAAAAGCCTCTTTACTCATCTGATTAGTGTCTATTATATAAGAAGTGCTGCCTCTGAGCCCTAAATTACTTGTGTCTACAATATGTTAGACTCATCTTCTCGTCTAATTCTCATTCTCTTTACTTAACGCTCTCTTAGATCTTCTTTAGGAAATGCTGTTAAGTATACTTTAATGCCTTTTGCGGTGATTGTGAGCCAACACACTATTACATGCGCTCATGCTTTACCTCTTTAAGCCTTTACAACCGTTTTTTATCCTTTTTCTAACCTTATATATTACAGTGAACTGTACGTTCACATAAGCGACTGGGAAGTACCGCAAACCAATTTGCATAATGATCTAATAAAACGGTATAAAAAACTGAGTCCCCGAAGTACATACTGTATATCAAACCCCATTTAATAGAGTATAAAAAGTTCAACAAATCAATTTATTTTGATAAAAAAATATACTGGATCACAGAGTAGGAGCGCCTTTGGGGTCAAAGGCATAAATGAATGAATAAAACATTTAATGAGTTAATGATGACAACAGACTTGGAATTAATGTTTCCACACATTTGTCACTAATTCAAAACTTTATTTGATTTAAGACAAATATGTTTAAAATTCATTTTTATTGAATAACACAAAGACATATTGTTTGCATTCTTAAGAATCAAATGCTGTATAATTTAAACGCCACTTCCATTCATATTCATAGCTCTCGACATAAGCCTATTATTGTTTGAACGCTTTGTTTTACTAAAGAAAATACGGAGAAAATGGTTGTGACAAGAGTTATGAAATCTAAACAAATACAACACATTTTATTTGATAGGATTTATTGTAGTCTAGCCTTACTCTATACGAGTGGAGTAGATGAAGATAAGTTCTAAGTAAGACTGGCTGTGAATATCATTGTTGAAAACCACAAAAGGCATCGCTATATATGGTATATATGGTTTGTGAGCGACTCATAAATCTTTCCGAATTTGTTTGAAAATGAGAAAAGCATTGCTCGTGACTTAGCATATGAACAGAAAGGATGGAAAAGGGGTAGGAATGGCAGCAATGGCAGCAATGAAGAGACCGAAAGATGTGTTGTGCAAAGCAAAGGCCGAGATGTTCACTAAAGTCCTTATGAGAGCTCAAACTCTTTCCTAATACGTAATACATTGAAGCGCTTGAAAGAGAGGCTGAAAATAAAGCAAAGCCTTTGGCAATGCGAACGATGCAAACGCTTATATGCATTGGTTGTAGTGTCACGTCAGACAATAATTAATTCTCCGGTTAATTACTAATCAATCCTTTATCACTATAGCAACTGTACATCTCACGCAATACCCAAACCTTAGTTCATGCCTGAGTACTCATCAGCTAAACTATGAAAAGTTGACTCAACTTGAGTCAGAATAAGAGTAGAGAGAGAGAGAGAGAGAGAGAGAGAGAGAGAGAGAGAGAGAGAGAGAGAGAGAGAGAGAGAGGAGAGAGAGAGAGAGAGAGAGAGAGCTGGAGATTGTCAATACAGAGCTGAAGAGTAATGTAGAGAAGTAAAGGACAAGAAGAAGCACATAGAGAGCCATACTATACAGTTATAGCACATACAGCTCGAGAGAGTAGACGAGAGCAGAAAGCATGAGAAAGGAAGAGAGAACAGCAAAGAGAGCAACAAAGAGAGCAAACTTTAAAGACAAGTTCATTCTAAAGCAAATTCAACTAATTCTGGAGGATAACGCAAAACAGACTTATATTAAAACAAGTGAATAGAGAGACAGAGACAGAGACACAGATAGACTAACTGTGAATAAAGTAATATATTTTGTAGAGAACTGTAGAGATAGTGAAAACTGTTTGACTGACTGCGTGTAGGAGTGAAAAGAGATAAAGAGAAAGAGAAATGATTGCAATGAAAGTGAGAGATCGAGTTGGAAATGAAGAAGAAGTTAAAAACAGTTCTCGTGTTTTGCTTTGCATTACAATTGAAATGCTTTGCCGTCACCGCAACCGACGGATCGGTTAATGCATTTCTCGACTCAAGTATTGCATATTAAGAGTATTAGAGGTATAAGTAGTAAACCATTGCTTTCAAAGAGTTCTGATTGCGTGTCACTTAATAAACTATCACATCTTACGGCAGAACCGCTTCCCCCACCAGATCCACCCGATTCTATGCCGTTATTAATATCATGTCTTTTGTCTTCTCATAAACTTATTGATCTTTCCATTCAATGATTCAATCATTGTATTCAATATTAACTTATATTATATAATAAAACAAATGAAATGCAAGCACTGAATCATAAGTGCTTTTCCTTTTGCTTTTATTTTTCGCTAAAACAAATCAAAATCTATAAAACAGTTTCGTTTTGTGTACTTTCGATTTGATTTAATGAAATAATGATTCTCTCTATAGGTTTGGATCACTTTTTAACTTAATTTTCAATTAATTTTTGATTTTATATTAATTAAACTTTAGTAACAAATAGTAAGCAATTATTGAATTATTTTTTGATTTTATACAAAATTTAAATAAAAATAAATTGTTTAACAATTTAATTAAAATGTTTATATTTTTTAGTTTAATTTAAATATTGATTGAGACAAGAATAAGAATAAATTGAATGTTATTTTAAAACATCAAGTTATACATAATTAAATGTTTGATTAAATGCATTTACTAAAAGACTATCTATTTTGATGCGAAAGAAATTTCAACAGATATTGTCTTAAATATCTTATTTTAAAATTTTAAATATATTTTCTCAATTATTTATCTAATATACTATTTTTCATAAAGTTTAAATTCAGAAAGTTTTCAATTAATGCTAATTTAAATTAATAATCTAGTTGAATAACAAAGCAATTGATAAAAGTTTAACTTTTATTTAAATGCATCTTTGAATTATTTGCATGTTCGTACAAATAAAATTACTCTAGTATAAAAATTTATATTAACTTATTAAATACATCTGTTTCAAAAATTGGAACATATTCAAAACTTTATTTGATATTCCGATTAATCTTCAAAATTAAAATCAAACCCAGAATAAATAGCTGACACATTTTTACAATAAAAAGTTTTTTGTTTACTTTTCTATTTTAAAACTATAAATGAATAATTAAAAAAAACGATTAATTTATTATCTTTTCAGCTAATCTACTCTTAAATTACATTATTGTATAAAAAGTTCATAAAAATTGAATGAAATAATTCAAACGATGAATAAATAAAATTTTAAAACATTATTTACGGAATAAAAACAAATTATTAAATAAAATAAAAAGTTTAAATCAATAATTGAATTAAAACAAATTGAAGTTATTTTTAAACTTATATATCTATTGTAAAGAAATAGAGTAAAACGCAAACCGATAGTCAACACAAATCACGCATTTCTTTACGCATCGAATAGTTTATCGGTTTTTTAATGAGAAAAATATTGAAAAGTCTTTCATTAAGTTATTTCTAATTATAAAGTAGTGAAGTGACTAATACTCAACATTATTCGGTTCTATCAGTTTGAATGCAATTGCAAAAACATTGAAAAAGTTTTGAATGACAGACAAGTCGAAGCAGTTTTTAATTATCACTTTTGGTTTTCAGCTAAGGGGTAGCCAAGAGTGTACAACCAAAAAGTATTTACATTTTAAATTTAATTGTTTTTAAAAATTAACTAGCGATAACAAAATTGTCATTATAAATATATTTAAAAAATAAAATTCCATGTAAAAATGTTAAACTTATTTATTTTATTTTTTAATATTGCTTCAATCAATAATTTGTATAATTAAAAATATTGAATAAAAATAAATAACAATATTTTGTACTTAATTATGTTATAAATTGTATTAAGCGTTTAAACAAGGAGTAGTCAAGCTAAAAATGTTAAAAGAAAGAGATAAATTAATAAAAACTAAAACTACGAGTTTGTAATAAATAATTTTAATACCTTTATAATTTGTTTTTATTCGGGGATGTCGATGGGGGAATCAGCCTAAAATCCCTCTTCTGGCATCAAAAAATTTTAAAAATCCCCCCTTGGGTGCGCCGAGAGACATACCCCATTATACAAAACTGTCGGCCGCCGAAGGCGGCGGGCAAATTGTTAAGAATATTTTTAGCCAATTTATTGCTTTTTTAACCTAAATTCGGTTAAAATTCAGTTAAATTAACTAAATTTAGTTAAATTTAAGCTAAATCCAGTTTAAATCTGGTTAAATTCGGTCAAGTTCGGTTAAATTAGCTTTTTGGCGCCAAAAATAGCCACCATGACACATTTTGGAACATACCCTACCTGATTCCCCCTAGGATTTAGACCAAAAATTTAGGGCTCATACCCTACCTGATCCCCCCCTGGCTTGGCCGACCGTTGACATCCCTGTTTTTATTACATTTTAAGTTATTTATTTTTATCGACTATCACGTAATTGTTAACCCTCTTATGTTAACCCAAGTGATCACCCCTGCATATTAAAACAAAAAATTCTAAAATTCTATTAATTAAACCTGGGTACCCATAGATAACTACCAATTATAAAATATTTAAATTTAAAATACAATTTACAGTATATTACATTTTAAATAATATTAATAATTTATACATTATACAGTTTAGACATTAAGTTATTAGTAATAACTTATTACTAAACTAAATTTTAAGATGAGTATTTATTGCAAATTATTAATTAATTAATTTTTTAAATGTTGCAAATGGTTATTTATTAAAATTAATGCTCAGATTAAAAATTTGATAACTTTAATAAGTTATGATTAAAGTTAAAAATAAATAATAAATTCAATAAATCAATTTAATCGAGTTAATAGTCAATCAAATATTTCAATCAAGTAATCGAGAGTTTGGTTGAAAACAACTTAAAACATCAAAAATGTGTTTAAAAATTGATGATTGTATGAGTAGAGGCAAAGAAAGCGTAATCGGTATCCTATTCCTCAATTGCATTCCGGCACAAATATCACATCAAAGCTAATCACAAGTCTCTCATCTCTGCCTTCTCTGCCTTTTCTCTCAATCTGTTCGTCTGATTCGTGTAAAGAAGTGTTTGAAGACCTGTTGCGAATCGCATTAGAGCAGAGAATGCATTGAAATATATATAAGTTAAACATTAAGTATTTAAGTATTTACTTAGCCTTATATGAGACTTAGAAGAAAGCAATTTGTCGACAGCCATAAAGAAAAAGCTAATGGTGCGGAAGACTAGCTGAAAAAGTGTGTGATATAAACACACCGAAGGGACTGGAATGCGATTCAACTTCGCATTAACGACATCACTAGCAATGAAGGCAGACATCAAATAACATTGAATATAAATGTATTTCTTTTGATTTCTTTTTGCCCACATCTCCGCTAATGTCATGTCTCGTAAGCCCTAATCGAATATTGTTTTACAAATCAAACGCAAACTTATTAACGCAAACAAAACCAAATTTGGTTTACATGCTATGCGATTGTGAATATTATGTAAATAAAATGAATGAAAACCTAATATTAGAATATTTTATTGAAAAATCAATACGAAATACATTTATCGTAATTACGCCAAATAAGAAATGTTTGGAATTCATTCATCTCTTTGGTTCGCAAAGCAATTGTCGTTTGTATTGAAAAACACGTGTAATTGATATGAATTGGTATGAATCGGTCGACATATTTCTTGACACAAATTCTTTGCCGACTTTTGGCGTACATTAGATGATATGAAAGAAGAGTTAGTTCATTGAAAACACTTGAAGTTAGAAATGAGAACCTGGCTAATGTCGGGGCAATAAAGGTAGTGAATTGGAGTGATTTTCCGCTCGACGGACTACTTATATGCGTAGTTGGAAAGGGTGAGTTCGTGCTCGGCATAGCTTCTCGTCGACAGTCTTGACGGTTCTATGGGCTTCTATGGGCTTCTATGGCAACTCAAGTCATAACAGTTGTTTGACAAGAATATCCACTCAAACTAATTTGATTTTTGTGGTCTCTGCTCTCTCCCAACACCGATCGCACCCTTTTTTCTATTATTTAATTCCTTTATCTTAACTCTCGAGTCAGACAAGTGATGAAAACATCTAAAACATTAAGAAGTGATCGAAAGGCAAAGTCAGGTTTTCTCAGTGAAGCCACTCGTGAGGATAATATGATTAAGCGAACAAAGAATTAGCGGTGAAAAGATGTTTTATGTTTGCCTATGAGAGCTGTGGGAGCTTTGTATCGCATTGTGAGCTCAGCCTCACATAGCCTTAGCTATCATTACAGCTATAGCTATAACTCTGCACTTAATTACAGACAAAGATAGAACAACAGAAAGCGAAGAAAGTGTGAACTTTTGCTTTATTATTCTGGCGTTAAGTAGACTAATGTAATGTAGTTTTGCATTAAATTATAATGAGAGCACATCTCTACCTCACAGCTACACAACTGCTCGCTCTATAACGTTGTTTGTCTTTCATCCAAAAGTACTCTATCTTTGATCAAGCAAATTTCTTTTGTTAAGTTTACAGTTAAAGCTCAAACACCGTTACTATACTTAAAGGGATTTGAATTTATAATTTACTTTTATTGTATAAATTATAAGTTTAAATATTGAA
The DNA here is from genome assembly GCA_034699545.1 of Porobelba spinosa. Lineage (NCBI taxonomy): Eukaryota > Metazoa > Arthropoda > Arachnida > Sarcoptiformes > Damaeidae > Porobelba > Porobelba spinosa. The sequence continues at coordinate 14,094 of JAQIYC010000190.1, forward strand.
TACACTTTCTATACAGCTATTCGACAATATTAGACGATATTAGAGATATTAGAGAATAGAATTGGGATAAAGAATAACAACAATAATAGCATAACTTAATAGATATGCAAACAAACAAATGAACTTATTAAGGGGTTTGATCGTCAGTTTATGATTTGTTGATTTGTTGCTCATTCGTCACCAAAAGCTCTTATCAATTGAATGCACACAACGTTTAGTAGAAAAAAATAAATATATAAATGGTTTCAGATTTCAATGCTTTTGACCATTTGTTGTATTGCGTATAATATATTCAATTGTCTCTGCATTTGTGCCTAACATTCAATATATGAGTGAATATTATACACATTCGACTAAACAATATTGCCTACTATTCCCTACACCTGCCTTCGCGGCTTGTAATTACTCTAATTTGGAATTAACAAATACTTTACTCTACCAGAGCTCCAGAGCTCTACCAGCTTTGGGCTAAATTCATATGAAAGGGTTGTCAGAGTTATTGGTTTAGTTGCAATCGATGTACACAATGTTTATGCATTTAATAATAAAATTGAAGAATTAAATCGGATTGTTATGCTGTATATACTCTACTGCTCTAAACAGTTTGAGAAAATTGAAAGCATTTTCACCAAATCCTAAACAAATACAATCTTTACATAATTTTTTGGTGGAGTCTCTAAATTGAAATTTATTTTTAAGTAAACTAAAGAATCGTCTTTTGTTTTGAGTGTTTTCAGTGCAAACTTATGACCAAAACTATGAGAACACTAAAAGTTTTAATAGTAGAGAAAAAATTATATATTAGATGTGGTTTTGCACGCATGGATGAGAAGACATAAATTTGTGAACACATCAACTGATTGCCTGCATTATGTGTGCGTTTGGAGGCCTAACATAGCAGTGCATCACTGGTTGTAATGAACAGTACAGTAGAGTAAGAGTATTGTTATGAATAAACTTTACCTAAAAATACTAAAGGATTGGCTGAGAAGAAGAGGTGAAGGCATATAAGGCATATATGAATTAAGCCATAGCTGCACAGGCATTAGAGAGGCATTCATTTTGAAATGAAATGAGTAGAGATAGGAAATGAAAACAAAAGCCCAAACATTGTGCAAACATTGAAACAAAACAGTTGGGCCAACACTAAGATTATGCATACATTCAGTCGAATATTGTGTAGAATATTCGTAGAAAAACAAAACCCAATGCATAGAAAGCTTTTAGCTTTTCCTAACAAAACCTCTGGTGCTGGCAGTGCTAGCAGTGGCTCATTCCTAAGTTAGCTTAACTCACACTTATTCTCTTACATTAAATTATTGTCTGCTTTTTAAAACTGTTTAATGTTTGCGACTCTTCATATGCTTTAATTTGAAAAGACTAATAATAGATAATATATAAGATTAGAATAAAACTCTATATTCTCTACATTCTCTACATTCGCTACACTTCTTCTCTTTTCTTTTTTATAGTTGCAGTCATTTCTAATTAAATCAAATTTTCATAAATTCTAACTCTACTTAAGTTTTGTTCTGTTCATCAACTTTACACAAAACGCTAATTACGTTATACTTTACTAAGAATTAAATTTATTATTAAGTTTGTATATAAAAGAGAAAATTATACTAAAAATCAAATAAATTTTGTCAATCTTTTGAAAACATGTTTTGATAGAGAAAATGAATGACAGAATGTATCTTAAATTCATAATCATTTTGTAATACGAAGTGCTGTTCGGCATATCGTATACTACTTACTACTATTACTACTATATAGTCTATAAGTTATATCATTTTCTACAAAATATGTAATTCTGAGAAATTAAGTCAAAAGCATAGCTCGAACTACTGAAAGGCTTCCTTAGCAACTGATTCAATGTACAGAATATTACTTTAAAGCGTTGTATGGCTTTGCTCTACCTTTGACTTTAAAGCAATCACATCGACCGCAAACATTGCCTCAAAAAAGTTTCCTTTTCTAAAAAACTAATTCATTAAGAGAGAGGCAGAGAATTAGAGAAATTGTTGCAATAATTTATATATATTTAATATTTTGAATTAATTTTGATAGCCTTTGCATTGAGTTTAATGAAAAAATGTAGTTTTAATATTAACTTCGAATGAGTAGTGCTGTTAGAGTAGAACTGTAGTAGAGTTTTCTGTTTTCTTTTGGTGCACTAAAGTTAATGCAACTCTCATCAAGTGTTGTGCACATATAGCGCATACAATGCACAGATAGCCTTGTGTGCGCTCTTTCAAACATTTTCTAATGAGTTTTCTGAAGTATATATTTTGTAACTTTGCAGCAGAAACTCAAACACATCTCATCTCTCTCTCAACCCTTTACTTCCAGCTTCTCTTGAGCTAAAAATATTCCCCATTTGAGAAAAATCAATAAAAGGGACTACGATTTGCCCGTAGCTAATGAATGAGAGAAAGAGCTTTTAACCCGTTTCCTGCTTCGTTTGCTTCGTACCAAAGGGTTAAGGGAATGCAAGGGAACGTTACCTTAATATTAAAGCTTATGACAACCAACGACTATAGCATAAGAAGACTATATAACCAGAGCAGAGCAGTTGAGCGACGAAAGACATCATATAGTCGTGCAGTCGTGCGCCGGTATAGTGCGACAGCTCTACCAACTTATTATACAAAGTATTATATGAGTTCTAAACTCTGTTGAGAATGCAGTTCAAACTTATAGAATGTTTGAAACACTAGAGTAGAGAGAGTAGAGAGAGAGAGAGAGAGAGAGAGAGAGAGAGAGAGAGAGAGAAGAGAGAGAGAGAGTAAAGAGAGAGAGAGTAGAGTAGTGAGAGAGAGAGTAGAGAGAGAGAGAGAGAGAGAAAGAGAGAGAGAGAGTAAAGAGAGAGAGTAGAGTAGTGAGAGAGAGAGAGAGAGAGAGAGAGAGAAAGGGAGAGAGAGTAGAGAGAGAGAGAGAGGGAGAGAGAGTAAAGAGAGAGAGAGAGCACTGTAAAGCAAGCGATGCCCACATTCTGGTGCGGCCTTGTTCTGCAAGAAAGCGTCTTTATGGGAGTCTCCTTTGCACACCATCTCAACTACAGTGAGTCAGCACACAGTTGTGGCACTGCATCGAATAGCCTTTGCATACATTGCTCGCATACTTGAGCCAACTTTATATTTTTTAAAAGATCCCTCACTTGCAGTCAAGCATTTTTATATAATAAGTATTACTCTATTATTAAAAGGAAAGGAAAGGGTTGAAGCGCTGAGAGAGCAAAGCAGAGCAGAGTTGGAAGGAATGCCTTTTC
>JAQIYC010000191.1:0-17354 GCA_034699545.1 Porobelba spinosa
CAATCCAGGCAATCCAGGCAATCCAGGCAATCCAGGCAATCCAGGCAATCCAGGCAATCCAGGCAATTCCGGCTCAGTTTTTGTAACAAGTGCAATTTCTTATAGTTTAGTATTATAAACACTAGGAGCGGCTAAAGCGTCAGTTTAAACATACAGTACTTTTTCATTGAAATCTATTTAGTTATATAACTATTAATAAGAGTCTAAAAGTTCTCAATGCTATTACAGCTTATTTTGTAGCCATAAAGACAAGCGATTATTAATACATAAATCTTTAAGTATTAATAATAGCTTTTGAAAGCTCATTGGCTAAAATGCCTGATAAGTTAGGTATCAAAACAAGTGTTTGGATATTTTAGCCAATGAGCGCTTTCAAAAGCTATTACTTTAAGATTTGTGTACTGCTTATACTGACTTAAAAACACAATATTGACTGAAAATATTGTATACGTAGAATATAATAAGTTATTAGTTTGAAATGAAAATCTGGATTTAAAATACTGAAAATTGCGTAATTTATGGACTTTATATCGTAATTAGTGTTGTAAATTTGACAATTTCTGGCAATTGCCAGATTGAAATTTCTGGCAATTTATACCAATAATTAAAACCAAAATTGCCAACTTGGCAATTTTAAAATAAAAATCTTAGAAAATCTAAACATTTTCATAAAATTTTTACTATTTTAATTTTTATCTTATTTTAAATGTTGTTAACTTGATGTGTAATATGCGAAACCATATTTTATTTAATATTTTAACAATATTATGCTGAAACAAATTTAATCTAGGCAGTTGCCATTTCTGGCAATTCTGGCAACAGATTTTAGAATTGCCAGAATTTAACAACACTAATCGTAATATAAGACAATCAAACGCTAAATACAAAAACGGGCAAACATTACGTCAAACAATATTGATTTGGACTTTAAATGAAAACATTATTATAGCTATCGTTGAGTGCAAAGACCCTCTTCCCTATTCCCCCATTACATATGAGACTTTATTCTGATGGGCATTCATAAAAAATGTCATTTGTAGAGGTAATACAATATAATGTCTACAAGTGATTGGTTGCTTTACATGTGTTGTGGGGGAAAAAGTAGGGAAAAGGGTGTTTGCAATCAAAGATGGCTGTATTATCGGATACAGTGGGAACAGAGCTAAAGTGGACGAGACATCTTGGATTTGTTTAAAAAGGGATTTTTTCCCTATTTCTTACACTGAGCATATTACCTTTTTAAACACAATTCAATGTGGCGCATCTACTTTACCTTTATCCCAGGTGTACAGTATTTACTGTATACTGTATTTATATTTTGTAAAATGTTTGGTTTAAACACGAGTTTCACTAAAATTCAAATCCTATTGAATCGAATAATAATAATTGAATGAATAGTTTCGACACTTTTAACCGAATAATTGCATTGAATTTGAATACAATTAATACAATTAGTGGCGAAATATGTCGAAACGAAATCAATTTCGTAATACTCTCTCAAAAAACTTAATGCAAATGAAATTTATGCAGAAATCGAAAGACAAAAGCGATAAAGAGTTGTCGGAATCGGAAAGTCGGCTCTTATTGGACGCGGAGTACAACGAATGTATGCGAAAAGAGGGACAAAAGTATTACATAAACAACAGTTATCTCTATTGCGAACCACTTTTCTTCGGAAGAATGTCTTTCAAAGGCATGAATCCCGAGATCGAGAAACTGATGCATGAGTTGGACGACCGAAACGGTGACCAAAATAGGGATAAAAATCACAAAAACGACAATTCGGTCGACATTAGCGACGAAGAGATGACCCGATATTCGAAGTCTAATCGATTGCAATCTAATCGGAAAAGACATAAATATTCGCCGAAAGCGAACCAGAGGTCAGACAAACGCTTCCGACGTTCAGACAATTGACCCGAAGTGTGAAAAACTGTTTAATATTTGTCTTTAGAAACAATTTCTAAATTTTTATATTTTTGAAGAAATTTAAACTTTTTTTTAAATACAAATGAAGTGAAAATTGTTTTAAAAAATGTCTTTTTGTCAACAGATGTGATGTGAAAAACAAATAGTTTTTAATAAAATTAGTTTCAAATGATTCAGGATTTGTGTAATTAATTAATTATCAGATATTTTAGACTTTAATAATACAAAATAATTCTAACGAACGAATAATTATTACAAATGTTTGTCTGCAATGCTTTCACTCAATAATTGTCTTCATTTATAACCAGAGTTTTCAACATTTAATTCAAATTTAAATCAAAACTGTATTTACAGAACATAATAATCGTTCGATAATTAGTTCATTTGATTCATAAATCCTTTGGAATAACTTCGAAAAATTCGAGCGCTTTTGTGTAGGCCTTCTGAACGGCTTTCCGTTCCGTCGCTTTCCGCGATTCCGCCAACTTTTGCTGATCTATAGTACTCTCGATTCCCAGCGGTTCCAACTTATTGCGCGGAAGCCATTGCCTGTTGCGCACCGGAGGGTTCGCACGGAATACAAAACTGTTTAGTCAATTGATTGGTAGCAAAGGCGGGAATGGAAGGTTCGGCACATACCAGGTTCGCTTCTGATCGAAAAATGATACCAAATATTGGTTATGTTTGTCCTCTTTCTTCCCTAACGCCAACACATCGTCGGGTGGAACGGGTGTTGCGTTCGATGAAAAGTCAGTTGAATCCGGATTTACGATCTATTCATTCAAGTAATTAAAAAAGGTTTCAATTAATCGATTGGCAGACATACCAGTGCCGGATACCAGGGATAACCCGAACATTTGGCCCAAACCAAGTCGTTTGGCTGTAAAGGGATTTTGTGGTTCTCTATCGCAGAAATGTCTGAACGCGAAGACCGAGATCTGGGCCCTAATTGGCGGCAAATTTTGGGTTTAATAAAAAGTAGAAACACAACAGAAATGAATGCCTACTTCGCGGGGATTCCCTTTTGGTCCGAGCGCTCACTCGACTACTAGTGCCCGAAGAACCGAGAGATGAGAGCGAAGAGTTTGAATGTGATGTTCCGGTCGAACCCGAAGTCTTTGATGAGGCGCTAGAACTGTGCGATTGGGAACTCTCGGAAACGACATCCGATTCCGCCGGAGAGTTCACTATAACGAGTCAACCGATTGTTAGAATACATTAATTGCAATGAATGGCCGAATGACTCACTATTTCGATAGACGTTAAAACTTTCCGTTTGAGGCATAAGAGAAGTGAATGGAATTTGTGGATCAGATGAACGAATAGAAGAATTAGAAGTTTGTTGTCGTTTGTTGGGTCGCGAAGAGCTCCGATTCGATCGTCTTTTCGTTCCTATTATTCAAATTTGATCCAAATTTAGCGATAATTACAAACGATTGGAATCGCGAACTCAAACAAACGTACCGCTAGTCTGTCCTCTAATGGCCTGTTCTCTGGCAAACGATTCGGCCGTTTCGGTGAACATATTGGTCTGCGTAAGAGTGGCCGCATCTGCGGTCAAAGCCTTCGAATGACTTACTTTAGAATTCGAACCTTTTTTTCGCAACGAAAAGGTTTTCTCTAAACCAAAGTTCCCCAAAACGGGAGAGTTAGGGGTCAGTGAGTTCGGGGACAGAGAGCCACTCATTGCCGAACCGTTCACTTTCCGCTTGTTATTACTCGTCGTTCGAGAGTTCGATATTTTTGCAGTTTCTGAGTTGAGACAAATTATTTCGATTAAGGGTTTGTTTAAACCAATTACTCAAATATTTAATTCAAACCATTTTTATCGTTAATTATATTATTATTAATTTTTTTGTTAGTTTTGCTTTTATTCGATCGCTTTGAAGGAGATTCTGGAAAATCAATGAAAATTTGGTTAAGATTTGAATTAATTAAAGAATAGAAACAAATAATCGAAACCTTTTTGATTTGTAACAGAATTTTGTTTAATCGGAGAATTCGATTGAATCAAACCCTCGATATCAGTGGATATAATACTCGCCGAAACCGAGTTATAGGTCTTTCGGCCTTCGATTCTGTCGATCAAATGCGTGAGATTTGTGTTGTTTTCACAGATGTCCGTCTCGTCTGAATCACTATTAATTGAGTTTTGGTTTTTCGCTTTGTTTCCCGACTTTTGTTTCTTTTTGTTTGAAAAAGAGTTTCGATTATTGTTCGCAACGTTTGAGTTGAGATAACAATTCATTTGAGTCGCCGAAGCGCTCAACTGATGGGTAGCACTAGTGGGCGCATGACTGGACGTCGACTCGATTCGGTCCCTAATGTTGGCGATCTCTGCGGTCAGACTCCTGACCCGTTTGGTTCGAGAACCGCCGGATTTCTGAGATTTCGCTTTTGACAGACTTTCTTCCAATTCCTTCAGCTTCTCCTCGAGTTGTTTGCGCTCGGATTGGGAGCAGTTGAGTGCCGCCGACACCTGCAGTTCGTTGGGAGTGAAGTGGGCGTGGAGGCCAGTGATGGTGTTGTAGACGTCGACCTGCCTCCGGGCCTCCTTCAGAATACTGTCCGCCTGTTCGCTCAGTTTGAGCGCCGCTTTGTGCCAAACCGTGTCTTTGGTGTTATATTCGGTGCAATTGTCGACAATTAGTTTGAAATCTCTGGCAAACGATTCGAGAGAATTGTATTCATTTCTCTCGACTTTAGCCCTTATTGTACTGAAATCCATAGGATTTTTGATGAATTCCAGATAATCCGGAACGTCGTCTACACTGACGGGTTCGGAGAAGTACTTATTCGTATCCCTGTCCTCAAGTCGGGACAAAACACTCAAAAGGAATACTTTAAACGGATTTAACTGCAGTTCAACAGTGTTTTGATGTATTCGCAAGTTTTCTCTTTTAATTTTCTCTCGTTTTCGAATCAATTCGACCAAAAGCCGCACTCTTTCCAAGTCTTGTCTCAATCTATTCAAACACTTAAACTGTTCCCTAACTATGACGGCCTGTTCGTCGTCTCCGTCTTTATGCGAGTCTTTCCTCAGATTGTTGTGAGAGATCTGGAGTCGCCGGAGAAGAGGCACTCCATTCCTCGACTGACGCTTAAGAGTCCAATAGCCGAGCAGTCGCTGAAGAAATTGGTTTCGTTTCGGAATCGTAATCATTGCCGCAATTTTAGTCAGTCTTTCAACAGGAATGGTAGGTATGGACACGATAGGAATGGCCGACCGCTTTTCGGCCAATATCTTCCGGGCCTTCTTCATCTTCTCCTTAAACTTAGCCTTCGTTTGCTTCACTCTCTGATTGTCTGATCGCGAGTCCTCTTCACCCGAGGAGTAGACGCCACTCAAAACAGTCCCGTTTTCATCAGTAGGTGTGTGCGCATCACAATAGGCGGCCTTTTTTACATTCGTCACCAGACCCGAAGAGGTCATCTCCTTCACCGCTTCCATCTTCATGTATAGACCCGCCTGTTGAGCACAGGTGACGTGAAAAGCGACGTAACAGTTGGCTTTGTGGCACTGTATGCAAGCGCCGACACCCCTTTGTTTGCATATATAACACGAGAGCTTCCATCGCGCGGATGGGATGTTCCCAATGCTGTCGATCGGCTCAAGGAATACAGTGTTTGCGAAACAGACCTCTGGTATCCAAAGAGCGCACACGACGTGAGACCACCGGTTGTCGTCCGTCTGCTTGAAAGCCCCGCCTTTGTTGGGACACAAAACACAGTCGACGGCCCGCGACGGCGACTGCAGACATCGCCGGCACAGCCACTGACCCTCAGGTATATACGGAACGCCATAACACTCCTGATGAACGGCGAGGTTACACATATCACAGAACAGAATGGCGTTTGAGTTCTGACACTCGCCGTCATTACATATACAACAAACCGCGTCCTCGTCTATGGCCGGCCCGACCTCTTTGCCGCTATTCTGACTCTGGAAGTACGACTCCTTCTCGAGCCGATCCATCAGCAGTTCGAACGTATCGGCCGGAACTTCGGGCAACTTGTCGTCCCTCCGCCTCTGGTTGACCAGATCGAGCCAAGCCGTGTCCTCCTCATCCATGTCGTACTCCACCTCTTCGTCGATGTCGTCAATGGTCTTCTCGATATACCGGTAATAAGAAGAGGTCCGGAGTTTTGCGTCCGGGGGTTCGTAGCCCTCGATCACCCGAAAGGAGGGTTCGGGAAGTTTCAGCACTAAACTGGTGGTCGACTTCTCGGTCGGGGGCGTAGTCTGAGTCGAGTGCAAGTCCTTCCGCACTTTCCCGCACTTGCCGTTCCGGTTCTTGCCTTTGCCGGTCTTCGCGTTCTTCGCACCAGTGGTTCCATTGGTCGGAGTCATCGCCTGTGGATCAGACGAACTCTTTTTGGTTTTGGCGCTAATGTTGTCATTAATACTATTACTGCAAATCAAGTTCAGAGTCACAACATCTCCATTGATGGGAGAGTCGGCAGTCCTGGCGTCCAAATGAATGATATCTAACGGTTCGTTAATATTAATTCTGTGGACTTTGCCGTCGATGTCGACTTCGACGAGTCTCTGGGCCTCAGCATAAGTGAGCGCTTCTCTGTTGGCGCTCTTGATGTGGTCGGGCGGAGAGGGCGAGCGACCGACTGAGCGGTGATGCCATTGCCCTCTCTTGCGCACCGACTCTGGGGTTTGGCTTTCGTTGAGTTGCCTATTGTTCAAGTGATCGAAATTATATAAATGGAAACGCATTCCGATGTAAGTCTTGTAGATCTTCTGACACTTCTCGAAAGGGCACAGATATGGAGGTTTCGTCGCCTTTATGTTCGACAGAAATGACTTGAAGTCGAAGTCCATTACCATTGCGTCGGAAGTGTCGAGTCTGGCCTGAAGTGAGCTTTAGATCCCTTCCATTGATTGGTCACTAAATGGCAAAACAAATCGAATGTCAGAACGGAATCGAATGGCAGATCAAGACATCGATTCATACAAACCAGCGATTTGTGGATCAAATGACTAATTGTTTCGAAGAATTGCAAACATTTTGTCTTCGATTCAAACAATTGTCAAACGATTGGTTCGAATCGTTTCCAACGAATTAAGACTTGTTTTCATTTGCGGTTATAATGAGTTGAGAAGAGAAGTGACGAAAAGGTTTCCGAAATTCAAAACTATTTTTATTTACAAAAAATGATTTAATGAACGAATAAATAGATTTAAAATTTAGAGAAATGTAAATATGAGTCGAATAGCGGTTTAGAGACTAAACCGACTTCTCTGGCGTTCAACTGATGAGTCGATTTGCACTCAATTTAAATATAATTTAATTAATTGCTATAAAAGTTAAGCCAATTATAAACAGAAACTCTATTTCAATATTAATATCAGATTATTGGCGACAATACAAACAAATGCAAACAAAATGGGTTTCAATGGAACCATAGCTAAGCACAGCCTAAGCGAAGGCTTGGGTCAGGAATTGCTCGAAAGCTGCGTTCGATTGGAACCCAAGCGAACACTTTCCGTACGCTTTCTGTTCCCAATCAGCACTCAATCCAATGGCCGGTTGTCTACAAACGCACTCATTGTCAGCGCAGTCTTCAGCGGTGTTTGAGTCGTATGAATGCCCTCAAAGTGTTGGGAGTTTTCGCTCAGACCTACACTCCATAGTCGATGAGTTGCCACTCATTGGGCGGAGTCTATCAGTACTGAAAGGAGTGTTTGGTTTGTGTGACGTCACACGACTAGCAGAGAGCGAGAGGAGAGAGAGTTGTTGGGCAGGAGTGCCCGCATTGAGTGCTTGAGTGCATTGCAGTCCAGTCTATGAGTCTATGCATTGCCGTTGCGTTGCATTCGCTCTACGTTTGCGAACCAATACTGACGACTCGTCTCGAGAGTAGAGACGAAACACTAAAGACTGCAAAACAATAAATACATTTTTGACGCCATTTCGTCTCAACTACTCAATTGAGGTCACAATACAGACCACCCGTTCCACACATCCAGAGGTGAGTCAAGACTTTACCGTCGATTCTAAGTCTAATGCTTTCGATAAAAATTGTGTTTAATTTAATCAAATGTTAAATAAAATGTGAAAAAAATGAATTTAAAAATCATGAAAAATGGCGTTCAGTCACGGCTTCCCACCGATAGTCACGCAAAGCACTGCCAGTCGGCCCAACCCTAGTCACGCACTCAAGGCTTGTCATTGGCTCTCGTCCTCACTCTCTCTCGCCTTCCCTCCAATCGCTCGTTCGCTTCACTTTTGGCTCAAATTATGATTTTTTAGATTCAATTGACTTTACATTTGATTTGATCTCTAATTGAATTGTTTTTAATATTTGTTTTGTTTTTCAATTCAACAGATATTGAGTGAAACGACAACCAAATCGACGAATCATTTTAATAACGAATATATATATAAACTATAAAAATGTTGTATTTGGAGGACTATTTGGAAAGTATGAGAACTGATTCCAAGAGTTGTTAGAAATACGAATAAAAGTTTTTATTTAAAATATTTTTCTAAAACAAAACAATTAATAAAACAAACGAAACGATTGGAGAAATGCATGCATTTTACAAATAATTGACTAAACCTTAAGTATAAACTGAAGTCTTAATTGCAATCACTTTTCATTCAGTGATTGAACACTTACCACAAGAACTGAGAGATCGGTTTACAGAAATGCGTGAAATGGATCTTCAAGTTCATAGTAAGACATTTGTGTTCAATATTGAAATACACTTTCGTTTAGTCCTATTGTCTTGTGTTTGGACTAAGTTTTTATTCGACTTTTAATACTTATTTCTCTTTTCATTCGTTTTCTCTATGTTTAGTCATTTTAATACAACTTAAGTAATAATTTTCTCAAATTTTAAATTTGTTTTTTGTTTAAACTATATTTTGTATTCAATGCATTCAATTGTTAAATGATTTTCTAGTATTAATTAGCGTTCACTTAGTTATCCATTAATTTGCTTCACATTTAATAGTTCGACAATTAATGCTTTTTTCCATTACTTCTCGATTAGAGTTCTTTCTCACAATTTATTCATTAGATTAAACACTATTTGAACTTTATTTTGCGAACAATACTTCGACTGAAGTAGTGATAACTTTATAGACATTAATAGATTTGTTTCTAACCCTAATCTAATGGTCTAACTGTTGGGGTTTTCAATCTATAATATACTAAACAATATCGAAATAATGTCGAATTGGATGAACTGATTGATTGATTGCTTGCTTGTTGTGTAGACGCAATGGACAGTTTAGAAGAACAAAGCAAACAGTTCTTTAGTAACGCAAAGCTCATGAGAACAGATCAGAGAGACGTCGAATACGAGCGAATAAAACAGGTTTATATCAATTGATTTGCAATTCGGATATAATTTAAAGTTAGAGGTATTGAACAAATCGGTCAATACTTATAGGACTACTATAAGACCATAGAAGACGCCGAAGAAAAAGTTCATTTAGCGAATCAGATCTACGAATTGGTCGACAAATACCTGAGACGTTTAGATCAAGAATTGCAAAAATTTAAGATAGAATTAGAGGCCGACAACGCAGGCATTACTGAGATCTTAGAGAGGAGTGAGTCTCACCTCGACTTCCCTTCCGTTTTGTCGATATGTCTAACAGTTTGTTGTTTGTTGTGCACCCATAGGGTCGTTAGAGTTGGATAACCCGCCGCCGATTGCCGTAAATCATGTGCGAGAGAAGAGAAAGTATACGTTTCACAACACCACTAATAATAACAATGTGAGCGCAAACAACACCTCCTTTGCCGGTCCCCACGCAGACCGACCCCTCCAGACCTCGTCAACGGATAAAGTCCTTTCGACGATTGCTCAAGAGGTCTATCGCGGGTCAGTTCCAAACACGAAACCGCTGTCCGCCGGCCCAGGAATCATAACCAGTTCGAACATCACATCGAATCGACTCAATGCCAACGCTTTCACTCCATTGCTGGCAGTCGTCAACGCGAATAATAGTTACCCGAATGGAAGCACTGCTACCAACAACTCATCGCTTATACCATCCAATCCATCCGCTTCTGCCACCGAAAAGGGCAGTCCATCCACTCCAGCACTACCTCACGGCTCGTTTAGGTGTAATTTGGGTAACACTGCCATCGCTGCGGCGGCTTCTCAGGCCATCGCTGCCACACAACAGGTATGCCTTCCCATCGGTTGACTCCAGACTTGATAATTAAGACTCGATTGGTATATATCAGATGCAAATGGGGAGACGAACGGCCAGTTTGAAGGCCAGCTATGAGGCCATCAATTCTGGGTTTTCCAACATTTATAGCTTCAATCCATTGAGAGATCATTCATCAAACGACTCATCCAACTCACATCCAGACCTAATAAACCAATCCTCCAATGCATTGGGTTATGGCTATGACTCAAATGCCAACAAATCTGGTCGCGCGACCAAAAGGAGTAGATCTAGTCATTACGGCTCTGAGTCCGGCGCCAATTCGCACATTTCGATCACTAATTCGAATATATTCGAAGACAATTCGTCGGAAGCGGTCAACAGCGACAACAACGGAGGGCCGGACTGGACGTTCGACCCGAATGAGCCCCGATATTGCATCTGCAATCAGGTGTCGTACGGCGACATGGTGGCCTGTGATAATGAAGACGTGAGTCCACTCCTCATCACTACCTCTTCACTCCCTTTGCTCGAACCCTCTAATCCTCTGTTCGTCCCTTTAGTGCCAAAAGGAATGGTTTCATTACGGATGTGTTGGTATAACCCAACCGCCCAAAGGCAAGTGGTATTGCCCGGACTGTTCCGATAAACTTAATCGAAGGAAAGGTCGAAAAGAGAGATCTTGAATGAGAATAGATTTAGAATTAATGTAAATATATTATAATTATAGCAATATTTGTTAAATTTTCAATTTGTGATCAATTATTGAATTTAGTTTATTGTTATTAAAAATAAGTTATTATACAAATTGAGTGCAAAATGTGTTAACTATTCGTCGTTTAGTTGATAAACGACTTCGTCGTCACTCGAGTGGTCCGACTCAAGCAAAAGCATTCCGTCGTTCAGGTCGTCCGAGTCTCCCGACTCGGAGTCGTTACTGCGGTCGGAGTCGTCGCCCGACTCGTCCCCGTTCTCCAGATCGAAGTCTTCGGTGTTGTCTAAGTTCTCGTCTTCATCCGTGTCCTCATCCGCGACGTCGTTCTCCTCCTCGTCCTCATCCTCGTCGTCCTCTTCGTCGTCGTCTTCCTTCGAGCGCCCGATCTCGAAAAGTCGGGCCACAGACTCGTTCGCGAAGGCGTCCCTATTGTTCTGGTTCTCCACCAGAGCTATGTAACAGTCGGCCGGGTCTACGGCCAAGTCGTAGATACTTCGCTTCACATCAATCGTCGCTATACTCGAGTAGTCGTACGCATCGAATGTGCGGAACGAAGAACAGAACGGACTCTTCGATTGGTCCTCTTCTTCAGAGTTTTCCTCTTCGAATACGGCTATCAAATGACGTTTTTATTAGTTATCAATCGAATTCATTATTATTTTGTCTTAAATACCTCCGTATATAACGTCTCCGATATTATTGAACTTAATTCGACACTAAATTCAATAAATATTTTTAAATTAAAAACCATTTAAATAGAAATAATTGAATAAAAGTCAAGACCTGATCCAATGCGGGAACTGTTTTCAAGAGATGGAATGTTTTGATGTCCCACTAAACCAGTTAAACCAACTTTAGAAACATTTATCGATTCAAACAAAATGTTCTAAACTTACGATTTCTGAATTGGAAAGGATTTCCTGACCGTTCGGATGGAAAACGCCATTAATGTGTTGATTGAATTTATCGAATTTGTGAACTGGAGTTGAGCTTCGAGTGTCCCAAAGGACTCCATCATTGAGTATCAGATCATCCGTCGGGTGAAAAGTGGCCCTATTTTTGACGTAACGGTTCGATAGGTTTTCGTCGTGATATGTCTGAACCATTTGACCCGTCGTTAAGTCGTATAGCTTTGGAAGCAATTAAATAGACATTAGTTTTGTTCTAATCACTACCAGTACGACGACATACATGTGCGGCAAAGTCTTTAGTGCCCAAGACTTTGTCCTGAGATTGTTTACCGAACTCTACGTAATAATCGTCTCGAAAGGGAAGTCTAGAAATCGATGAGAAAATCAATAATCGATTGGTTTATGACTTTTCATTAAATGACTAAATTTTACTTCATTTCGAAGACATCGGTGAAAGTCCACAACGCGGACAGCGGTTGACGCCATAGAGATGACGTCAGTATTAGTTTTCCGTCCTTTCGATTCAAATTAATGTTAATTCAATCGAAACACGATTTAATGCATTAACTCATACCCGGGAGGGCTCGATGTGTGTAATCTCTGATTCGTGACAAGAATAGGTCGCTTCCAACTAAAGGTCGATCGAAACGAACTGTTAGTGCTTGAAAGTACAGCACAGGTATACTCACAGTCCCGCTGTGGAGGTTGAAAGCGGCCAACTCTCCGCTTAATGTACCCAAAAAGAGGAATTGGTCGACATACTGGTGCCGTAAATATAACATTTCATTAGTTTTGAAATTGAGCTTTACTACTGTATAAAACTGACCGAAAAGGCACAGCTGGAAAAACTGCTGGACGACTCCGGGTCTCTATAGGAACGGATTGGTCGGAATCGACTGTAAATGAACTTTCGATCCATTTTAGAGCCGTTAAGACCACCAAAACGTGGAAATATTGGTCGCCTTTGCAAACGAGTGGTCATATTGATTGGCGCGGAATCCCTGTTCAGTGGTTCTGGACATCGATGAGGAGTAAACAAATCAAATGGCGGACACGTGACCACTGGGTTCTTGCAGATGGCGTGTTGTTTGCGCAGGTATTCCGTCACTATTGAGTCCAATGATATTGTAGACACAGTTTGAGATTGACTCGAGAGTTCGTTCAGTTTCTTGATTATAGGAGACGTCGGATGAGTCGTTGACTGGAGTTTCCTAACGGAAAGGGGTTTCAATGAAGGCCTGCTTACGCTCGGCCTATGTATACGAATCGGAACACTAGAAGACTGAGTGCTTGACGAGAGGCTCGCAGTTTGAAGACTAGACGGAGAGGAAGTCGTATTCGTTGTTAAGCTATTATTCGAAACATTACTGGGCGTAGCGACGGCTAGACTGTTCGGAAGAGGAGCTGTTGATATTGGCCGGGACTGCAGACCAGATCAAATTTCAATCATTTTTGTTCAAATTTAATACAAACTTTCAATACTTACAACTCTATTGTGCGGAACGGGTGTTGTCGGCCATAAACCGCTTGTATTTCTAGTGGCGCTCGAAAGTGGAAGATCTGCTTCGGTATGAAGTAATTGTGCGGTTTTGGAAAACCCTTTTTTCATTAAGTGATGATATATTAGTTGCAATAATTCCTTTTCATTGAACTCAATGCGTGTCTGTGCGACCACTTCTGCCTTTAGTTCAAAATATAATTTCAATGAAAATAAACCAAAAATCACAACAAAATTAAATACTTTATTAATGTTAGCGATAGACGTCTCCAAATTGGTGGCGACGGGAGCGCCGGTCACTCGCTCTATAAGTTCGATGCAATACTTGCAGAACTTTATGTGTTCTGTTCTCTTGTCCTGAAGTATCGGCTCTTTCATCAATGACTGCAACTGTCCGTTCGTGAAAAGTGGAAGTTTCGAAATAATTTGCTTCACTGTCTCACTCCTGGCCAGACCACACAGGGCTTTACAACTAAGCGCTCGGATTGAGTCGGCGTCAGTAATAGGCGTCTTAACCATCAATAAGTTCAACAAAATCATAATTCCATTGTTAGTTCGGACGCAGTTCCACATTTTGGTCAACAAGTCCTCTCCGCTCCGGAACGACCTCTTCTTCGCACTTCCGCCGCACAGACGAGCAATAGAGCCGCCGATTCGACTCAATGGCCCGCAAACGCAGTTTATTATAACATTGAGAGCCGAGCGCTGGCAGTCAGGATCGGCCACTATCTCGCCCTCAGCCGCCGCTAATATTATTCTACAATTCATTCAAAATATAAATTTAGTGAATAAACTCAAGTCTACTATACCTAATGCCAACAGTGTTCTGGTTGTCGTCCCCAACCGGCACATTCTCGCACAGGACGTTCTGGAACTTAGGCGTAACACTACAGACCACCAGAACGTCTAAAGCACTTCTGACGGCTTCGGCTCTAATTATAACAACCAATCAGTCAATTATAACAATTCAATGCATTAATGACCTAATCCTTACTTTCCGGTGAAGTTCCAATCGAAAGAGACAGCAATGAGTTGAATGAGAAGCTTAACTCCACTCAACTTCAAGAGCTCGTCGACGGGTTTCCAATTTATCCGAATGGGCATCAGCTCAAGAAGAGTCTCGACGTGTTCCTGCACTATGTCATAGCTATATCGCGTCGACTTATAGGGCGGAACGTTAGTACTCATCGAGTCCTTAGAACTAGACTCGAAACTCGAGAAAGACGACGATCGGCGCAAGAGCTCGGCCTCAACCAGAAGGTGCGCCTCATAGTAGCGCTTTAGGGCGACGCAGACGTGTCGAGCGTTTTGTCGTTTAGTGAACAACTCGTCTTCAGTGTATTCCGTTTCGTCGGAGAATATGTCCAAAAGAAATATCTTTGAAATCGATATATATTTTAGAAAATAATTCATCGATAAAGTGATTGAATGTCTGATTCAATACCACATTCAGTAGTTTTCTCAGTCCGTCCTGAGTGTCGAACAGTTCCAAAATAAGTCGAAACGAAAAACTTAGACTAAAAAACATCGTTGCGTGACATCGACTCGAGTCATGCGAGCACTCGAGTAGCCATAAGGCATAGGCCACCAGATCGTTGAGGATGTGCTTCGGTAGGAGACATATCTATTCAATGATAGATTAGTTTTAGAGTTAATACAAATAAATATTTATCTCTTTTCCAAATCAATACCTTTTCCATAGCGTCTTCATTATAGGCCAAATAGTATAAACAAATGGAAACACCGGTCGCAGCCACAGACGGCCGATATATCTGAAGCAAGTGCTGTAAACCCCCGGCGTTTAGGAATTCGAGCGCAAACTTCTTATGACATAAAAGAGACGCCAAATACTAAGTGGATTCAATCGCAATAATTTCAAACAATTAGTAATTCAAACATTAGTCTAAATGCAAACCTTAAGCGCATCGAAAGCGAGTCTAATGTCTCTATTTTTGGTTAAGTCGATGTAATGCAAAATAAGGGAAAGAGCGTTGTGTTCGAACACAAAACATAACATCTCCTGATAGTCACCCATTGGTGTCAAGTACTGCAAAATAAATCTTTGTTTCATCTCTTCGGTCAATGGATGCACTTTCGAGAACCCAATCATATAGGGCTCGACTTCAGCCCAACTACTGTTAGAGCACTCGCTGTTGTAAGTGGAGGGCGAGAGGGCTGAGAAGCTGATAGGGCTGGACAGTCGACGCCGTTTGTTCATATCGGGAGAACTCGACTGAAGGGTTCGTTTGCTTTTGTTCGGCGATTCACTCGAAATGTCTTTGACTTCAGGTTTGGATTTGGAAATCGATTTGTTTGGACTCAAAGTGTTTGTATTCAAGTGGACGAACGGTCTGTCGTTTATGTGGTTTTCATTCGTTTCAATGCTTTTGTTTCGCAATTCCTTCAGTCGTCTCAACATAATCGGCAAAAGCCTTGCGTTTTGGTCCTTAGAATTGGTTGCGATGTCCTGTACTTCCATCGCTGCGGCCAATAGACCCGTCGCGTACGACTGCAACGGATCGGACGCACTCTCAGCCCAATTGAACAGTCGTTGGACTAAACCTTCCTATCGATGGATATTATAATGAATTTAGTTTTCAATAAATTCCAAAAATGTCGAAAAATACCGTTTCGTTAAAAACAACCGAAGTCTCCAAACCGGGCAATATGTCGAGCATTAGACGACAGGCCGCGATGTGTAGGTCTGTGTCGTCTCTATGCATCACATAATCGTTGACTAACTGTAAGACAATTAAACTTTAAGTTATTTAACGATTAAAATACAAAACGAGTCAATACTTTGTTCATAAAGTCGTCGTTTCTGAACAAAGTCTTCAGAACGAGTCCGAGCGAACAGTCAGGTCTGGCCCGACTCGGGTGCCGGTCGTCGAACGGATCCGGATCCATCTTCAGGTACGCTTCCGTCTCCTTCTCCACCAATTCGGCAATTCTTCGCAAATTGATTCACAAATTAATATAAATTTCAAAACAATTAAAGCAAACAATCGATTGAATACTTATTGAGAGTCGGAATGACTTGTTCTGTATTTCTGTTGTCTTTCTGCCAATTGTCCAACAATTGGTTCAATTGAGTTATGCTTTCGAGTAAAGCCATTGTCCGGACAGTCGATCGTAACTCAATTTATTGTAAAATTTAATTCAATTTCAATTTAACTAAAAACCAAACTTTAATCCAACAAAAACTCAAATTAAATATATATTTTGAACTAAATTTATAACTAAAACGTAGTCTAAAATAAATAATTTGTTTAATACTCTAAATGTGTTTAAAATATATTCAATTCTATATAACTTTCAATGTATTGATTGGTTTAGAAATGATATGAATTAAACGAATTGTAAAACAAAATCAAAAAACAAAACAAAAACAAAATGATTAGAATTCAAAAAAAAAAGTTTTGTTTCGATTCGTAATAATTTTGGCATAAATTTTGAATTTAAATCACATATTGAATCAATAAATCGCAATAAACTGTTAATTAAATTAATTGGAAAACTATTTTTGAATGAGAAGAGTCGCACAAAAAAAATTACATATTTTTTGTGTTTTTCAAAACTATTTTTTATGTTTTACTGTTTTTAACACTAATTCTAATGTCCGGCAAAAACACGTTTTATTGTAAATACGATTGGATTATGTGTTTGGTTTGTAGAGCGCATGCGTTCAGACGTAAAGTTGCATAAAATTTAATTTAAAACTTTTCCAACTTATTTGGATTGCAATTGTTGGCATAACGGTGTTTGTCCCAGTTCCTATCGCAGTTATTGTATGATATTACAATTATTGCTGTTTTCAAAAAGAAAAAATAGGTTTAAGCTATTGTTATCAATGTAGAAGCATTTTTAACCTATTAAATTTTTATTTATTTTCAAATAAACATTTCTTAGTATTTCTATTTAGATATTTTGTAGATTTTATTTTATTTTTGTTATTATTAAGTTTAATTTTCCAAAATTCTAGACTGCTCAATTATTCGATATACCGGTAATAATTTTATTCAATTAATTAAATGTAATATGAAATTGTAAAATTTATCTAAAATTAATTATACATAATTTTATTGAAATATTTATTATATTATTTCTGTATAATTATTAAATAATATTATTTTATATAAACTTTAAGTAAAAAT
>JAQIYC010000192.1:0-17344 GCA_034699545.1 Porobelba spinosa
ATTGAAAATGTTTATATATTTTATTTAATTGTTTCATAGACACCTTGCAAACTATTTATAAATATTATTTATTTATAATTTATAAAATATTTTTTAACTTTTTATAATTAAAGTTAAAAATATATTTTCTCTTTTTTGTTGTAAAAGAATTGAGATCTGAGTCGTTGACAACAAAAAATTCTTTGATATAAGACTTTAATTCTTAAAAATCCATTTTTATCGCATTCACATCGAAATCAATTTCTAATTCAATTTTTGTTATCCAATCAATGACTAGAATAAAAATTTTTGGAAAAATATAGCAAAACTGAAAATTGAAAAAAATCTTTGATTCGACGGATAAGCGAATACAATAACTTTTTTTGCAAAAATATATTTTTATATTTATTTATTTATTATACTATTCTTTTGTTACAATTGTGTAAATTTTGAAAATTCAAGTCAAGTGCAAGATATTTGCGGACAGATATCAATGTTATATCCAGGGGTTTACACCAAGATATTCGTGAAATATCAAATTTTTAAAATCAGAATTCTTTACAAATTAAGTTTTAAATCATATTTTGTTGTCTTTATAACAATGTTTTTCTTCTGTTATAAACACTTTGTTTGGAATAATTTATATTATATTTTAAAATTAATTTTAATGTGATATCGAATTTGGAAAGAATTTTTAAAAATATATTAATAATAATATTGGTATATAGTGTTATTGACTGTTGTGCTTACGCCATTGACCCTAACCAGGGTTAGCCAAGGTCCGTCAGGTCAGGGGGTTTAGGGGAGGGTAAATGACTCATTTTTTTCTTAAAATCCTAGGGGGGGGTCTAGGGAGGGGTCAGCTCAAAAATTTTCGCCAAAAATGACGCCATTTTGTTCCCGAAAACCGGTTTTAAACCAGATTTAACCGGTTTTACACTAAAATAAGCCTTAATTAAGCTAATTTAGCACTAAATTACGTTAATTTAACTGGATTTAAACCGAATTTAGCGTTAATTTAATTAAATTAACGGCCATTTTTTCAAAATAGCGGAAAAATGGCCGGCCGCCTTCGGCGGCCGGCAAATTTCTAGGGGGTCCTATATTTCAGAAAAATTTCAGGGGGGGGGTTAGAGGCCAAATTTTTTCCTCAGGGGGGGGGTTGAGAGTCTCAACCCCCCCTTGGCGAACCCTGATTTAACTCATATATCGATTTACAGTATTTGCAAATTTTCTTAAAGTTAATCGAGAGTTTACATTGTTTTACGTATTAAAATTATTTAATAAATATAGCCCTTTAACACATTATATATATTAAGTTATAAAAAATTTATTCAATTAAATTAAGTTTTTAATTAAATATTTTTAAATATTGTATTATTAGAATAATGAGAACCCGAATGTATTCAGCTTTTGGGTGACCCTTAATATATTCAGTTAATTATTTACCAGATATACATTGCTGTATTTGCAAACGCCATGTAAATAAAAAATTTCAAAATGTTAAAATTTGGCTAGAACACCATAAACGCCCTTGGTGATTTTATTTAATTATATAGTATTGTCTATACTTTGCGGTTAGGAATCAACAAGAATGAGGTTTATTATGAACTGCGAAGGGCGGGCGAGTCTGGACTGTGTGCGGCACAGGTTGATTAAAGTTGAATGTCTCAAAAGTCAGGTTCTAATCAGAATCGAGTTAGAAGTCGTTGATCACTGATGTCTGACTACAATATCTTGTCTTTAATTACTTAAAGAAAATTTTGAAAATTAAAAAAATATAAATAAATGGAAAGGAAGTAGTAGTGAGAGGAGAGGGTGTGTGAGTTGGGGTCAATAAATGGCAGGAATGCCGTTCGAGGCAGTGAATGAGGCAGTGAATGAGGCATTGAATGAGGCAGTGAATGAGCACCTGAATGAGTGACTGTCCTGAGTTCACAAATCAATAGGTTTGTAACCTTGAGTGGAGGCGCCGGCAATAGAGAGCACATATGTTTGGATGCATTGGTTTAGAACATTAAAACTGTTATCGATATAGAGATGAGGTTTTGTGCGAACCTAACCATTCGCTCAACTCTACTCTGTTTTAGACTTCACTCACTATTTGTGTTATTCTAATAGTATTAGTATTCGAGATATAAATAGAAATCGTTTTTATTTATTATTTATTTATTTATTTATTTAATTGAATTATGTGTTTGAAAACACTTTCGGATTCAGTATTCACTCGATTTCCTCTCGATTTCAATTCATTTTCATTGCATTTATTTATTTATTTCAATTAAGTATTAATTTATTAATTGAAGTATTTTTATATATTTTGATAACAATTTTTAGATTAAGTCTAATATTAATATTGATTTAAAAGTAAAACAATTAAAGTATTTATCTGTAATTGAAATGAAAGTATTATTTGTATTCGTATTGTTATAAACGTAAAGTCAATACAAGTGCCAAACAATCAATTGTCAGCCAATGAGACAATGAGTGACAGAAAAGTGGCCGAAAGTGCAAAAGCGGACGAATCGGTGCCATTGATTGCCAAAGAAGTAACCAAAGAGTCGACAACTAAGGCATCCATTGATCCGATTGTGAGCCGAAAGTTATTCAAACGAAACCAAAACAACAAACCATTTGCGGACAACAGTCCTCGAGATCTGAGAAGAGCTAAACTTCGCTTCAATTCTACCGAAACACACATTTCCAACGGAATCGACAAACAGTTGGTTCAGTCCAGAAGTGACACTCATTTCGATGATAATTATGGCCAGACGTGGACTCCGAACAGCGAGGGGTCGGCCGACTGCCGCTCCCGAATCGTTTACTCCGACTCCGATTTGTCTCAGTTCTGTCAATCGGATCATCGGAACGGCTCTCAACCAAAGGTCTGCAAACTTTTGATTCTTTCGATTCGCTTTCGATTTCTTTTCATCGATTTATGCATTCATTTCATACAAATTTCGTCATATTTTCACTTAATTTCTATTAGTTTTAAAACTTTTTTCAACTCTTAATCATTATATAAATCTTAACTCATTTATTGTTTTCGTTTTATATTTCTTAACCTTTAAAGCAAAACAATTGGAAAACAATTTAAATTTCTTCGATTGAGTTCTTATTGTTTACTAAATTGAGTTATATTTGCTATTAATGTCATTAAAGAGAAAGTCCGCCAATCGGTGGACACCAGGAAAGGGATGATAACTAACTTAACTGCAAAGGCTTTTACGCAAACCTGGAGTAGGGCTGAGGGTTGGCAACGACTCAAATAAATGCCACTTTTAAACCAGGTTAGGGTTAGATTGAGTTTGACTTTCAAACACTTTATCAATATTATTTTATAAATTGTCCAGGTTGACTATCAATTAAACAATGTTAACTGCCCGGAGCATTTTTGCCCTATTTGTGTAATTTTCTTTTTACTAATCTTATGGGTTTAGAGTTAGGTTTAACATTGATATATCTTTTGATAGATTATTAAATTAGAAATCAGTTAAAATTAAGTGTAAATTACTTTTAATTATTTTTATTCACATTTTTGTGAACAAATAAAGATCAAATGAGTGGAAAATTTTGTTTATGGTTTAACTCAAAAGTTGAAATTTTATTGGAAATTGTTTATTAAAACTTAAAATAGCTTAAAAAGTTATTCAAATTAAGAATTGGAGTAATTAAGTTTATCTGGGTAGTAAAATGAAGAAATATACCTGTACAGTATATACTATTAAGGCTAATAAACACTCACTAACGAGTAAGAGAGGAATTACTTTTCTAATTAAGTTTGAATAAATTGTAATTCTCTTCAAATTTTAATCGATTTTAATACAAGTTTTTTAATGTTTAAATGCGTTTAAAGCAATTGAATATCTGTTTACAAATTAGTAGATCGAGTGCTTCAATAAAACGGCTGTTTTTCTACTGTTTTTACATCTGCACTGCAATTGAATAAATTGTTTGCAATTAAAGTCTCAAAACAAGAATATTCAGACAATTAAGGCTTCATTACTGAAATGAACGCTTCGCTCAATTTCTATCTAATGTTCTCTTAATTCACACATACTTTCAATCAATGATTCATTAATTAATGTTAAGTTATTTGTATAATGTATATCATATTATTATAAACCAGCTCTCTCTCGCTCTCTCTCGCTCTCGCGCGCGCTCTCTCTCTCTCTCTCTCTCTCTCTCTCTCTCTCTCTCTCTCTCTCTCTCTCTCTCTATCACTCATTCTCTCACTCAGTTATCAATAACTTATCATTATGCCTAAGCAAGTATGCTTGTTTAAGACATGTTCTGTCGGTCAAGTCAAGTATTGCTGTGAGCACCAGTTGATACGGGGTATTATTTTGTGTTAAAATGCGACAATCAAATTTTTATTATTTTGTTAATGAATTAAAAATATGTTATACAGGGGGTCATGCCCGCCGCCACCCCCTCACAATTTTGAGCCAAATATTTGAATATGACTCCACCCATAACTCTCCTAACTTCGAAGTCCACTCACATCCCTGATGTCATACGAATTAATTAGTCTCAAAGTATATTCTAATTGTATTACTATAATGTCAGCCATTAAACAAACAGTTAAAGTAAAGATGTCATAATTTATAAAATGAATCATAAAATTTACTTTTAACTTGTTGATTTATAAATTATTATACTTTTAGTGCTGGAATAATTGATTAGAAGTAATGCCAAGATAAATCCAATAAAAAGCGAGAAGAGCTATTTAGTTTTTATAAACATTTACAAAATTTTAATATAAATTTAGTATTTAAACTCAGTCTAGGGAACAATTAAAAAATTAATTTTGAAAATTCAAGTAGGCTTACTTAGCATTTATATTTTACCCGTATTAAAATTGTTACATTTGATAAAAATACATGGATTAAGATTAGAAATAAGATTAGATTAAGATTTATCTACTTGTACATCCACTACAAGTATTTGTTAAAAGATTAAAAAATATATTTTAAAAGTAAAATTAATCAAAATAATAAGTTAGTTGTTTTGCAATGAATGTTGTTTAGATTTGTATAAAACACTGAAATGTTTACAACTGTACCGGTTATTAATTTTAATATAAGACAAACAGCTCAAAATCTAAAACAATGCACAACAATGAGCTTATAGTATCTGCAATACTCGTAAATTGTACCATAGTTGAAATGAGTAAACCTCAAAATTAGCCTTGCTCAATTAATCCACAAATTAAGTTGTAATTTTTTACCTTAAACTGATTGTATACCAAGAATCATATACAGTATGTGACCATGCTTATTCTTACAATAAAATAAATAGCCGATTGGAATATTAGAAGATGAATGCCGTCAGTTATAATATGAGGCTTTAGTGTGTACGGGAAGTCCGTCGGGAATAAACTGTTTTAATAACTTTTGGAGAGACAGAGTGCGCGCAATTGGGAGAATCTGCCGGCTATTCCTTAAATTCTGGTCACCCAAGGCATTAATTCTAACCAATTGTAGATGTTTATATAAAAATGTTAATAATTATAATCAAGTTAAGATGAGTTGCGAATTTTAATTAATAAACTATATTTATTTCCTGGTTGCATTCTTTCAAACTTTTAAAGTAGAAGTATTGCCTCAATTGTATTGACGCCTCTTTCAAAAGTCAAACAACGCTCAAAAGCAATGATAGAAAAGAGCGCTAACTCTGTCTATTGGCTTCATATTTGACATAACGATTGATGTTTGGCATAACGCTTGCGCTGATGATAATGCTCTGAATTCAGTCTCTTTAGAGTATTTAGAGTATACTATACTCCGTATTCAGATAGAACTCAAATTTTTATTATTAAACTATCATTCTTTACATCGAAATATATTTTTGTTAAATAAGATATTTTCGGTAATATGTGATTTCAATTTTGCTTTTAAATTAATACTAAACTTAAAATTAAATAGCATTTGGTTTTTGATTGGATTATTTGAATTCGTAAACTTTATATAAAACAAAAGTAATATCATATAATATAATATAAAACTTTTTATTGTTATTTTACTAAGAAATTTAAGTTATTTGTCTAAAATAAAGTATTAATTAATGGTTTAATACCTATAAAGCGGATTTAGAGTTTTGTTTATATATTTCAACTTTTAAAGTTATGTTTTTCAAAAAGTTTTTAATTTATGCAATTAGAAAATTTTGATTTAAACTTTATTTTTAATGTTTTAATATATTTGACAACTCTTGGGGCGGACTTTCCAAAAGTTTTCAAGTTTTTTAAAGTAAAATTTTTAGATCAATTTAATTATTAATTTAAAAAATTATAATTAATCAATGATGACAATCAGTTTTGTGACAAAAATAGATTTACTTATTGTTTGTAATTGTCTTTTAGTTTTTTATTAGATTTATTTATTTATGTACTAAAGCTAATTACTGCATAAATTTAGTCAAGTTTTTAAGATATACCAAGTTTGTTTTCAATTTATGTTTGTGTCATGGTTACAAATTTATTATAATATAGAAATATCAGTTATTTTTGAAATTATGTTAATTTTAATCCGAAAATTATATCAATTTTAGTTTGTTTTGAATTATCGATTACTAAATCAAATATTAATTTCAGAGCAAAAGTCCAGTTCCGTTGGAAATGAGCAATAATTGCGTTCGAAAGTCGGTGTCCGTCGAAAAGGGGGCCAATGATCGGCAAAACCCGTCGCGCTTTCAGGTGGCGAAGGTGTCCGACGAGGAGAACGACTTGTCCGACAACAGCGAAGACACGATTCATAATATGCCGACTATTGGACATCACATGTCAGTCGACTATAGCAACACTTATTACGACACAAAGAATGTGAAGAGTTTGAGACACTATACCAGAGAAGCCCTCCCGCGGGTCGACAACTACCGCAACATTCTCTCTGTTCACCGGCATATGACTCGACCGACTCTGGATGAGCTGCACGGCGTCCAAACCACTATACATCCCGACCCCAACAAAGTAAGCCTCCGCTTGACTGCTCTGTTTATGCATTTTATTATAAATATAAGTATTTATGAATAGAATTTGAGTAAAAATCAGTTGAAGTTTGATTAAAATACATGCTTGCTCATTATATTTGGAGTTAGGGAGTTAAGACAACACTTTCTTTTAACACCACTTATAATGTTTTAGTTATTTTTAGTTTAAAATCTAAATAGAATTGATTTAAATACTGTTTACGTTGAGTAATATTTAGTTTATATTAGCGGTACTTAAAAATAGTTGTGACAAACACTTATAGTTTACTTTACAGTATTTGATTCTAATGTTACGGGTTTTGCCCCAATTTTAATATTAGCCATCAGTATCTGGCCATCAGTTACCCCTTTCTCTAATCTCTCATTTTTATCCGATTTCCACATTTCTCATAAAAACTAATCGAAATTTAAGTATTGATTTGAGTGCAAACACTTACAAGTTGTGAATTTTATTCGGCTCATTTTTTGCGATATACTTGTGCCACCTACTTGTAATGTTTTTGTTTTCAAATTTTTTATATATAATATATAATTTAGAAGCAATTATTGAACATAAAAAGATAAATTATATGTTTGTCAATAAAAATATATGAAAACCCGGACAACCTTTAAATATAAGACAGGAAATGGAGGAAGCTCAATTGAAAATAGCGACGAGTTTTAGTTATTGACTTCAGAACATATTTTGTCTTTTTATCGATTTATAACTTCCATTTCGTTTGTTTTTGATTATTTAATATATAATTTATTTTATATTTCTTTGAATTATGTTTTGATTAATTTGAATCAGTTTTTAGAATCTGGTTAATTGCAAAGATTTTTAAAATAACTATATTTTGCATTAATATATTCATTTGGCCTAACCTTTGACTAAAGCAAGTTTACAAAATAGTTTGACTGCAATAATAAAATTAACATATTTTTCAAAAAGCATTTATTGCTGTTTAGCACAAATTAATTTGATTTGAAAATTAAATTGCATGAAGACTATGAGAGAATCATCTATTCCTGCAATACGATTTCGTGCTTGTTCTCAGCTAGTAGTAGTATCAAGGTGGCTTAGGTTCAAATAGAATTTTGTTGTAAATTTTAGATTAGTTACGGTTAAATTTTAAAATTGTTTAATATTTTATTTAAAATGCTTTGAAATAATTGATTAAAGTGAAAACATTAATCAGAATAACATATAAAGTATGTTTTGGGAATATAATACTGATTGTAATATACAGTATCATAAATATCGACTGTAAATGGTTTATATCGAAAAGAGCGAATTCATTAATAGCGTTATCTAAAAACATCTAAATTTGTTTAAAGAGTGAGATACAAACTTGATGAGTCTACGTCAACTATTATATTTATAGAGTGTCGGACTGGTTGTCCGATTTTGAAACAGTTACCATTTAAAAATTACAGATAATATTGTAATAAAATTAATTGCAACTAAAAATAATAAAGTATAGCATTGGTTTATTAAGTTTTAAAAATAGCTAAGGGTAATTAAAGTTAGAAATGAGATTTTGACCGTTTGTCACAAACATTGGAATAATTTCTACTTAAAAGTATATTTGATTAAAAATTCAAATAAATTTTACTTATTCTTACAAAAAAATCTTTAAAAATGGCTTAAATTTTAACAAATAATTTAAGTTGCAG
Organism: Porobelba spinosa; assembly: GCA_034699545.1. Classification (NCBI taxonomy): domain Eukaryota; kingdom Metazoa; phylum Arthropoda; class Arachnida; order Sarcoptiformes; family Damaeidae; genus Porobelba; species Porobelba spinosa. The sequence continues at coordinate 8,626 of JAQIYC010000192.1, forward strand.
TGACAGATCTCATTTCGGGTATTTTTGTTTAATAGTCTGACATTAAGTCAACATTACATTTTCACATAAAATTCGATAACATTTTTGAAATAAAATTCGAAATAATTTTATATTTTAATTAAGCTTTAAAATATTTATTTGAATAACCGCCTCATTAAAAAAATGAATGCTTACTCAATTGTCCATTACTTATGTGTAATATCTCGAAATTAGTTCTGAAAAAATTACTCATAACTTATGGCATAAAACCCTTTGTTGCGAATCACACGAAGAAATTTAATGTTGATTCATAGCCTAATCTGATTGATTAAATTTTTATTCATGCTTTGCTTTCTTATTGAAATGTTTGCTAAAACAGCTAAAAAAATAAATTAATGAATAATTTATTTATATTATTAAACAGAATAAATAGAATTTTTATTCTTAACACAAATGAATGGGTTTTAGATCAACTTTACACAAGTCGCACGTAATTGGGTTTTAAACAGGGATGAGACGGTTTGTCGATCAGGAGGGGGTAGGGGGGGGGGTGTACTACTTTTAAAATTTAGTTTAAAAGAGCTAATAAAATATAACGTATAGTAAACATTAAAATAACAAAACAAAAGATTAAATCCTAATTAAAGGAAACTTATATTTATGGATTAGCCCGTTATCCCCCCTGAGTTTGAATAAACCTATATTATCCCCTACCTGAGGGCCCGGATGAGGTTCCCCATCTCTAAAACATTTGCCGGCGATATAAACTGTCACTGTATATTTGTCATAAGTTTTATTAAGATAATATTAGAATAAGTACACGAGTCGAGGGGAGTGGGGGATCAGGTCAAAGCGTATGACATAGGGAGCGATTACTCTCGAACAGGTCAAAATTTATCTTGCCAGCATGCAAGCCGGCAAATGCATTTGGTAAATATGCATTTCGCCACCAATATTTTTAATGCATTTCTCAAATACTATTTTTTGTAACGTTATTTGTGTGACGAATAATTTTACAAAAATTAACTAAATTAAACTGAATTATAAAATTATTTATTCTAAACTACTGACATTGTTATTTTTTTTTGTAAAAAATATATATTGCACCAATAAATGTTTTAAGATGTACTAAATTATGGCTAGTTTATTAACGGAATAATTTTGTTAATATAGGTTTTTAAATTAATATTTATAATGTTTTAATAATTAATAATATAATGTTTTATTAAATATTATAGTTTAAAAACATATATAAAATAGTAAAGAATGTCAATAAGACTATAAAGTGTGTGGATTAAATTAAACCCTATATTAGACAAAAGTAAATATTCTTGGAAATGCATAATTACCACATGCATAAAAATTTTTAGCCAAATGCATACTGGCAAGATATATTATGACCAGTTGGAGGGCAAAGAATAAGGAGCGGGCTAAAATCGAAGAAAATTAGTACATACTTTAAATCTGAATCGAATAAACATAAAATCATACTACTAATATTTTTTGTCTGCTAATTGAATAAATATGACATGCTAGATGAAAATCAATTTTTGTGCTTTTTTAAAGTCAGAAAGCAAGAAAAATCTTAGATTAGATGCGCTCAAACATAAGTTGTTTGAGAAGAATAGACATTTGATTTTTTACTGACAATGAGCGAGTAAAATTAAAAGCGCAACGGAAGAGGTGAAGCGGGGGAAGTTAAAAATAGTTAAAAAATATTGAAGAGATTATAAGTTTTAAATCAGAATATTTGATTCGGGCGTACAATCGGAAAATCGTACATACCTTTTCATAGAAAATGCTTGAGCGTATGATTGCATATTAAGGGGGAGGAGGGGTTACAATATTTGAGTTTTTGCGTATGTACTAATTGTATCGCTCCTTAGTTGCATTGTTTAAATTTCAGCTTAACTTATAAATTATAAATGATTATAATTGAGGCATTATTTGGCGAAAGTCTGTTGCCGTAAATGTCAGTTCACACCAGGCATAACCAAAGGGGGGTCTAGGTCTGCAAGCCTCTCTGATTTGTTTTTTTGCCTCTAACCCCCTAGGTTCTTAAAGGGACCCCTTCTAAAAATTCCGGTCGCCGAAGGCGGGCGTAAATTTTTTGCGCTATTTTGTAAAAATGGCGTTAATTTAACTAATTCGATTTAAATCCAGTTAAATTAGTTTAATTTAGTGTTAATTTAGTTTAAATCCAATTAAATCGGTTTTAATTGTGGGTTTTGGGAACAAAATGGCGTCTTTTTTGCGGGAATCCGCTATTTGTTTTTGAGCTGACCCCTACCTGGACCCTCAACTAGGATTTGGAGAAATTTTTCGTCATTTACCCCATGCTGGACTCCCCAAGTTTGGTTATGTCTGGTTTAAACACAATTAGGTTCGACTCATACTAATACTAATACGAGTTTTCGAAATAATTTTAGATTAAATCGCTTTATTGAATTGGTTTAGTTTCTAACCTAGAAAACATTGAATAATTTATTTGTTTAGACATTCTTCAAATAATATGTGAAATATTTTCATAAATATTATTATTCTGAGGTTTAGATGATATTTCACAAAATGAAAGTTTAATAAACGAACGTTCGGCAGCTTTTCAAATAATTGCATTAATCCGATTGATCGCCAATTTATTATAAGAATAATAAATCATTTTATGTCATTTCAATCGATTAAAACATTGGGAAATACGAAACTATTTCGGTTTTAACGTTTGATCGCTTAATCATTTGAAAATTTTGACTTTTTATCAATTGATTTATTGATTAATGAGACAATAGATTGGTCCATAACTTTAGATGGGTATATGATATACAGTAGATTATTCAAGCTATTCGTAATATACTTGACACTAAGGTTGGCAAAAATACTGTACTTGATGAAAATATTTTTGAAGTATTATGCCAACCTTACTTGACACTTACGTCTTGATAGTTTAGACTCTAAACTTTAGAGTTTATATCCGAACACTATACTGTATCTACAGTGAAGCTTTAACTTACATTGAAGCATTCATTACAAAATAATTTTATACTTTAATTTTAATTAGATTATAGAGTAATTTAGAACATTAAAACCTTAAAATTTTAAATAATATATATTTTTACTAATACTTATAATTAGCTATAATAATATTTTTAAAATAAAAATTTATACGAAACTAATCTAATTGGAAGAAAATTAGCCACAAGAACAATGAAGACGGAAGTTCGGAGAATGCGGTCAAATTCGGTTGGATTCAAGGCGTTCTTGTAATTATACTTGTTCATTTGTTCTTTTAGAGTTTAATCTAATAAAGGTTTAAACTCAGGTTCGATGTCTTCTCAACATTTGGGGAGTTATGCTATTTATGCGTCTGTCTTGGGTGGCGGCACAGGCCGGCATAGGAATGGGTGCAATGGTTATAATGTTGGCCACTGTAGTCACGACCATAACTACGTAAGCTTTCGGTTTTGTATTACATATTAATTTGCAATTCGTTTTGAAGCGATTATGAAATGATTAGCGAAAGTGAATACTTTTGAACAATTAATTTGTAAAACAGATTATCGATGTCTGCCATCTGTACGAACGGTGAAGTGAGAGGCGGCGGAACTTATTATATGATTAGTCGCTGTTTAGGTATTTGAGAGCATTTGCTTATTTGCTTTTCTCGGTTTGATTACATTGTTTGTCATTCAGGCCCAGAGTTTGGCGGAGCTATTGGTGTCATCTTTTCAATAGCAAACGCAGTGGCCGTAGCCATGTATGCGGTCGGCTTTGCTGAGGCGCTCAGGGATCTGCTTCTGGTTCGTCTGCTTTTGCTTTTTATATTACATTAATTCACAGATAATTTGTTTGCATTTAAAGGACAATGACTTGTCGTTACTGAATGGAGGCTTAAATGATGTCCGAATTATTAGTTGTATAACAGTATTGGGATTATTAGGCATTGCTATCATTGGAACCGAATGGGAGGCAAAGGTTTGACCCTTTGAGTAGATTTTGATTTAATTTATATTTAATAAAATTATTTCCAATCTTTAGGCGCAATTAGTTTTGTTAGTTATCCTTTTGACAGCAATGGCTGACTTTTTGATTGGAGCAGTCATTCCTCCCGGTGACGACAAAAAGTCTAAGGGATATATTGGTTGGTCCGGTAGGTTTGGATACACCGTTTGGATATATTTAAATATTAATAATGTTTTTAATCATGACTTTAAGGCGATTTAATTGTTGATAACTTTATGCCTCGTTTCGAAGGCCAGTCATTCTTCACCGTATTTTCGGTCTTCTTTCCGGCCGCCACTGGAATACTCGCCGGCGCTAACATATCAGGAGATCTTAAAGTATGTCATTCTTTACATTCAGTAACTGTTACTTTATTTTGGGTTTAATTTATTTGTATTTAAATAATTTTTATTTTGAATTAATAATTGCAATAAATTCTAAATGTTATGAATAGACATCAGTTTTGAGAGTTGTGTTAATTAGTTTAGTTTAAAATTGTATTTATTTTGATATACTGTAACCAGGGTTGGCCAGACTGAGTCAGATCAAGGGGTAGTTCGGATAAGGGTAAATCACTCATTCTTGGCCAAAATCCTAGCGGGGGTCCAGATAGGGGTCAGCTCAAAAACCAGATAGTGGATTCCGCCAAAATTTGTTCCGCTAAAACGCCATTTTGTTCCCGAAACTCTTGTTATCAAAGTTGAGATAAAATTGATGTTTAAGGACAAATCGATGCGATTGCGATTGCGATTAGAAATACAAATACAAATAACTAAACATTAATTGCATTTATTTCGCAAATATATCTGAAATGAACGAACTTTTGTGATCCATAGGACCCGCAGTCGAGTATTCCAAAGGGGACTCTATTAGCGATCGGAATAACAACTATAAGTTATTTGTTATTTTTGTTCATTTGTGGAGCGACTGTTACAAGAGATGCGAATGGGTTGGCAGAGCTCGTGGGCGAACACCCGGCACAGTTCGCCAAATATATAACTAATTGTTCGCTCGCAGAAGGAAGTCATTGCGCGTATGGTTTGGCTAATAATTATCAAATAATTGAATTGATTTCGGCTTTCGGTCCACTCATATATGCGGGTATTTTTGCGGCCACTCTGTCGTCAGCACTGGCCAGTCTGGTCAGTGCACCCAAAGTATTTCAGGCTCTCTGTAAGGATAAACTGTTTCCGCTTATCGAGTATTTCGGTAAAGGGTTTGGAAAGAACAATGAGCCGCGAAGGGGGTATATACTGGCCTTCATTATAGCACTGGCCTGTTGTATAATCGGAGACCTCAATGCAATCGCACCAATCATTTCCAACTTCTTTTTGGCCGCTTATTGTTTGATTAACTTTTCCTGTTTTCACGCCTCGTTCGCCAAATCTCCCGGTTTTAGGCCGGCCTTCAAGTACTACAATATGTGGTTGAGTTTGTTGGGCGCTATTCTGTGTCTTATTGTTATGTTCATAACGCACTGGTCGACAGCTCTGGTGACTTTTGTCATTATATTAGCGCTATATCTCTGGATCTTATATAGAAAACCAGGTATTAATTGATTTTACAGATTCAGCAAATGTTGCCAAAAGTTGATTTGAATTGTAATGAATGCTAAACTTGTCAACAGATGTGAATTGGGGCTCATCTACTCAGGCACAGACATATCTCAGAGCTTTGCATTCAGTCTATCGTCTGAATCTAGTGCCGGATCACGTCAAGAATTTTAGGTTTGGTTTCAATTCTTGAAATTTATTTTAAAATTTTGTTGAATAAAAAAAATTCCGAATAGACCTCAGATTTTGGTAATGACTGGAAACCCCAGCTCTCGGCCCCCGTTAGTCGACTTTTCGAACTGCATTTCTAAAGAAATAGGTCTTATAGTGTGCGGACATGTTGTCGATGTAAGCAATTAATTCAAACTAGAATTGTATTTCAATAAAGTTCTGTCCTTTAGGGCCCACTTTCTCAAAGATCTCGCAATTGTCTGATTCAAGAGGCGAACCATTGGCTCCAAAAACGAAAAGTCAAAGGATTTTATAATTTAGTCGAAGAAGAATCGCTCGTCAATGGACTCAAATCAATGATTCAGGTTTTGGTCCTTTACTTCATTGATAAATACTAACGGCTCTTAAAAAGGGATTAATTTTATAAACAATTGTTTGGAACAGTCGGTAGGAATGGGTAAACTGCGGCCAAACATTGTAATGCTTGGAATGAAGACTAATTGGCAGAACAGCGAACCCGAAGAGGTGATCGATTTCTTCAATACAATTCAGTAAAGTTTGTATAATTATTAAGATTTGAATCGAATTTAAACTTTTGTTTATTTAAGTACTGTTTTCGACAAACATCTGTCACTTGTGTTGATTCGATTGCCGAATGGTTTGGATTATTCACGTTATGGAAGAATTACAGAGTTATTGGAAGACATTGATGCGAATGGAATGTCATCTTCGGCTCCATATCTCAACTCGTCGTACGTAAGCATTGATGTGTCGAAAGAAGATGTTTCGCAAAACGGCAACCATTTGTCGGTTTTGAATATATCTAATCGTAAGAACGTTTCGGTTTAATCGATTGTAATTCGATTTAATTGAGTAAATGTGTGAATAGGTGGTAGTATTAGTTCGCGCGACTCCACTCCTTCGACTCCCTGTTCGCAACGCAATACCGGTGCACAACAGCCCTATTTGGTGTCCAACAATCCGACCGGAATTAATGGAACCAAAGATATTCCGAAAGAGGTACTGATGGCTGTCAACCAATTCCAAAGCAAACAACAGAAAGGATTTATCGACGTCTGGTCTGTCAATACTTCTATACTTTTAATACCTATCGAATAGTTTGAATTAAATTGTGTTAATTGCGGAACATCTGACCCAAAACAGGTGGCTCTACGACGACGGAGGCCTTACTCTTCTATTGCCGTACCTTTTGAGTACTCGAAAGCAATGGAAGGGTATGTTTGGCATAACTTTATTTTAATAATAAACAAACTATTTGTCATTGAATGTGAGATAGAGTGCAAACTCCGAGTATTCGCTTTGGCGAACAAGAAGGACGAGTTGGACACCGAACAGCGCAATATGGCGGCCCTTCTCAGCAAATTTCGAATCGATTATTCGGATGTTATAGTGATTCCCGATATAGTGAAACCACCGCAAGAGTCGACCAAAAAAGAGTTTAAGGATTTGATCTCAAAGTTTCGAATCAAAGACAACGAAAGCAATAATTGCGAAAACAATCAAAAGGAAAGTGAAATTCAAAATATCAATCAATTGGTTATAACTGATTCGGAATTGTTGGCACTTAAGGACAAAGTAAGACATTTAGTGGATATTCTTTAAATCGAATATTAGTACAAATATTGTCATTTCCAACAGAATAACCGTCATATGAGGCTCCGGGAGCTGCTGTGCAAGTACTCAAAGGAGTCGACTTTCATCGTAATGTAAGCCATAATTGTTAAGACTTTGAGTAGAATTCAATTCAACTATAATTTTGTTTGCGTTGACTCACTTCAGGACACTTCCAATGCCCCGGAAGGGCACCTGTTCTGCGCCGTTATATATGGCATGGCTTCAAATGCTAACGACAGAAATGCCGCCTTTCATGTTCGTCAGAGGCGACCAAAAAAATGTTTTAACTTTTTATTCTTAAACTAATTTTAAAGAAATCAAAACTATTTAAATATTTTTTAGAAATTTTTATGATAGCCTTAAATGACTTGATTTCATGGTTTGGATGAGTGAATGAATGGCTACTTGTGTTGAGAGCTTTCGCCAAACAATTTATTTTTCACTATTCATGCATTTATTCGAATCTAATTCTAATAACTATTTATATTAATATAATACAATTTTGTGATATATTTGCAAATTTTGGTATAATTAAAGTCTAGTTCCACAAAGCTGGGTATGACCCAGGTAGCCATTTATTGGTTTAGGTCATTTTTAAATTATATTAGAAATCGCTATTTTTCTAAAATTTTATAATTTTAAAATTGTATATTCATTGTCTATGAGTGCCTTTAATTGCGAAATTTGTAAATTTTTAAACGAAAACAAAGTTTTACTCGAATTTTAAATTCATTAAAAAATAATTTTTAGACAATTAATAGTGAAATGGATTTGATTTATTCGATATTTATTTTAATGTTATTCTTAAAACTTTAAAGAATCGAAATCTACTTTAAGGCTCAGTTTCGGTAATACAAACATTGAGTTTGAGATATAAACTGAATTCAGAATTTTGACACAATTTTAATAATAGGATTAGTTTAAAGAATAAAATACTATTCGATAAAAAGTCAATCTAAAGGTTTAAAGGATATAATTTACACTGGAGTTAAATTTTTATTCATTAAATTCTTACTTATTACTAGAGCAGCCAAAACGTAGTAAAAAATACTATGCGAAGCAACTGTAAAAATCTGACAAAGCTGAGAATACTTTTGAATATTAATCTATAAATAAAATAAATATATTTTTTACATTTAATAATAATTTAGTTTTAAGGAAGAATTAATAAAGAAAATTAATTTATATTAAACAAAAAATAAAATTTAATTTATCAAAAGATTTTATCTAAATTTGAAGTTTTGATATTAACATTCTTAATGTTATCATATAAATCATTAATCCATAACAGGTTTCAGAGATCTGTTATATTTGAATTTTTAACTAAAGGTTTAAGTGAATTAGAAACTTAATCATTAACACTTCAACAACAAATAAATATAATT
>JAQIYC010000193.1:0-17331 GCA_034699545.1 Porobelba spinosa
TTTTTATGTAATTGAAAATTTGTATTTTATTACTTAATATTCAAACAATTAATTTGCACTTAAATTAATATTAATTTTGAAATATATAGTATTTTGAGAAAATAAATTTTTATATCCAATTATTTTATTGGGTTTTTACTCAAAAACATTTTGAAATTATTTCATTGCATTTACCCAATGAACACAATTTAATTAAATTTATTTATTTTGTTATGAGTTTAAAGGATTACTCGATTTAAATATTTAATTAAAGTCAGTGCTCGACCCGTTCCTCTCACTAATTCATTTGAAGTCTATTATTATTATTTTTCAATTAAATTCCCGCAAAAAATGACGCCATTTTGTTCCCGAAACCCGCAATTAATGCCGACTTAACCGGATTTAAACTGGTTTTAGCCTTAATTTAGTTAAATTAACGCAATTTTTACAAAACAAAACTAATTTTTATTGAATTCTAAAAATATTTAATTTTGACGAATATTCCGAACGCATCGCACAGTCTATGTTTGGATCAATTCAATTGAGTTCTTCTCATCCAAAACATCCGTATTTTGCGATTCTTTTTGCCTTTCATTTAGCGAATCATCGGTTGATTCGGATTTTGTTTCAATTTTGTGTCGAAAATCAATTGAATTCGTCTTCAATTCATCAGATCTTTCAGTTGTTTCAGACTTTGGAATGGCTTCGACTGAAGAACTCGAATTGGAAGACATCGAAGTGACAGATATGACAGAAACTGCATCTTCTTCTTCGGTACTAAATATCGATCTCGACTGCAATGAAGTCACGACTGAGTCTTGAGATGAAGTCTTCGAATGTGGACTCAATTCATTCGATACAGATTCCAAAAAGTCTGAAATCGAATCATTCGATTCACACAAACCAATCGAATCACTCTCTTCTGGATCTGAACTTTTGAGCTCTAAAGTGGTGTAAAGATCCGACTCTTCAGACTCTTCAGACTCTTTCGTCTCATCCGAAGAGTTGAGTTTTGAACGAAGAGAATACGGATTCGATTCCAAAGAACTCAAATCAATTGGAATCGAGAATTCGGATGAATTTGAATCTGATTTTAGATGTTTTGTCTCAAAACTTGGATTTAGTTTTGACGCCATTTCTACACTTTCTGACGGTTTGAATGTCTTTGAAAGTGTTTCTGAATCCGAAGAATCGGACCAATCAGAAGGGATCGACATTTCCGACGGCGCGGAAGTGAACTGACGGTTCGATCCATAAAATGGAAGATTTTGAGTAGAATTGAGTGGTTGGCCTAAAATCGGTTCTTCAATCGGTTCTTCAATCGGTTGCCACTCGTTCTCCAAATAATTCGATTCTTCACTTTGAATGTCATCTAAATTGTAGTCATTTTCTTCAAATGGATTCAGTTGTGAATCTTCACTCGAATCGATCGGATTATCTGCGAAATCACTTCTAAGATGTGATTCTTCGGCAAATTCCGGTGATTTGTTTGACATTAAATGTCTGTTCTCTGCGGCGATGAGTGAAGAGTACCAGTTATTCGGCGGCACTTCCGACCACTTGAATGCATCGCTGCGTCGGAGCCGTCGAACAGGTCTCTGGACTCGACTCATGTCTTGATGTCCGGCTCTATCATAAAGTGTCTGCTCATCGACTTCTGGCGTCGAATCGCTCTCTTCTTCAAACGGAATCTTTTCAATTGAATCGAACTCTTTGTCTAAATATTCAAAATTTGAGTTCAAATTCTTCCGATTCATAACTTCGGCATATATTTCATCCAATGATTGCTCTTCCGATTCGAATGACTGCTCTTCGGATTCGCTTCTGTTTCCGTACATGTCTTCTGTTTTTTGGTTAATCTTTGGAAAACTTTTTGAATTTCTATTTATTTTGAATTTCTATTTATTTTGAATTTCTATTTATTTTGAATTTCTATTTATTTTGAATTTTATGTTTTAATTGTTGTTCGCATTACTCTTAACAAAGTCTCGCGAATTCATTAAATTGTGTTAAATATGAGAACAATCAGACATCAAAACAAAACTTCCTCTCATTGTTGCACGAGATTAGAGTTTTGCACTAAAATTAATATTAATTGAAAACTAATCTTAATATATAAAAAGACTAATTAAATATATAATTAATATAAATGTTATCAACTATTTTATATAAATTAATTGTAAATATAAATTCAATTTGAGTGCAAAACGCTTTCTCGGGCAACAATGAGAGGACGTTTTGTTTTGATGTCTGAAAACAATATATCGACAAAAGGAATAAACCCTAAGGCGGTGGCAAATTTTTGAGGGGGGGGGGTGCCTGACTTTTCGCGTCTGGGTAGTCGAAATTTTGAGATTTTTCGACTCTGGGGGGGGGGGGGGTATTTTGTCATAACCCCTCTTACACATCCCTACTTTTGAAATACAGTATTATTTCCTGAGTCCTAGTACTTCGTGTTAATTAAAAATCAAATAATTATTTTTTGCGACACTTTTTAAACTATTAATTCCATAATAAGTTAAATACTTATTATTAGTATTTTGATACACAAAGAAAATCAATACTGGATTATATCTTTTTGAAAAACAAAACAAAATTTAATAATTTATTATTAATATGAATCAGAATTTATGATTTAAAAACAAATTTAAAAAATGCGCTAAAAATATATTAAACCAATAGAAGAGTCGAACAGTTGAGGCAAAGGAAAACATTTGGTTTGAGTGAAAAACACCGCTTTTTGTCGGCGTTTCAGGTATTGCGACCACTATTTGGCCAAATCGGCCGAACATTACATTTGATTTTCACTAACTCTTCGCTCATTTTGTTTTCATTTAGTATTTTTGCAAAACTATTAATTATTTTTGATTTAAATAAATAAATCGAAAAATCGACTCATTTTTGATACAAAGTATTAATTGAATTGAATATGAATTCAATGAACAGACGCCGAGCTCTGGAGGAAGAATGTATTAAACGATTTGTCACACATTTAAACCACTTTATAGTCATCTAATGCTTTGTCTCATCCCTTAGCGGACGACAGGCCCCGAAAGCGGCGCCGGAATGATGTCGAAGACGACGAGACAATTGAATTACATCTTCAGTCTCTCATCATCAGAGTTGGAGAAAAGGTTTGCTTTCGTTAAGACTTTCGGTTTTAGCCATTGTTTGACCGATTGATGACTCGCTTAGAGTACGTCATCTCTTGAGTCGAATATCGAAGAGTTGGCACAAGTGTTGGACAAAGACCCGACGAATAAGACTAAAATAATTCGGTTTATCTGCGAATGGTTTGAATTTATTTGAATTTCTTTGAATTTGTTTACATTTGTTTGCAATGAGTTCTAAATCGGATTAAATTAATTGTAAATGAATTGAAAGTATTGCCAAATACCCGGAAAAGACGTGCATTTATTCAACTCTCGTCGGACTCCTAAACGTCCAGAACTACAACACCGGCGGAGAAGTAATGACTGCTTTTCTGCTCTTATTGTTTCGATTGATTTAATAGCAGTTTTTGATCCAAAGATTGTGGAACTACTGGTTCGGCACTTCAAGGACTACCTGAAGGCACTGGACTTCGAGTCGGCGCGAATGTTGGTTCGATTCTTCGGCGATTTAGTCAACTGTCGGGTTATATCTTCCGCTTCTCTCATGAATTTGTTCGAGAATTTGGTCGACGTATCGATGGAAGACAACATTCCTCAGTCGCGCTCCGATTACTTTGTCTTTTCAGTTTTGACAGCACTTCCGTGGGTCGGGAAAGAGCTCTACGAGAAGAAGGAACAGGATTTGGAACAACTTCTCAATACTATTGACAGTTATTTGAATAAAGTATGTCTTTATTACTAGTAATTAATAACTCTCTCAACCCTCCCAACCCTCTCACTCCACAGCGCCATAAGACACACCATCACACGGCGCTAAGAGTCTGGTATTCCGACTCACCCCACCCTCAAGAGGAATACTTGGATTGTTTTTGGGCACAGATATCGAAACTACGTTCAGACAAATGGGTGGAACGGCATATAAACCGGCCGTATCTGGCCTTTGATAGCCTTCTTTGCGAAGCACTTCAGCACAATTTGCCGCCAATACAGCCGCCGCCGCATGAGTCCAATTATGTCTATCCCTATCCAAAGGTTGTGTTCCGACTATTCGATTACACTGACTGTCCGGAAGGACCTGCACTTCCCGGCGCCCATTCGGTCGAAAGATATTTAATTGAAGAGCACTTGCGTTGGATTATTGAGAAAAACTATACGGATCGGAGAAATTGGTATTTTTTAAATTTATTTTTTAACTTTAATATATTAATCCAATAATACAATGTTGAATACACTGTCATATTTACCCACCTTGACCTTTACCCTCACCCTAACCCGACTCATTTGGTTTTGTATTCAAATTAAATTAAATTTCATTACTTTCATTGCAACTGATTTATTGAGCACTGAATTAGTTTAAGTAATGATTTGTTTATGTAATGAATGAAAACAATTATCAACTATTGCCCCAACAGTGCAATGAATTTGCTGTCATTCCCGCACAAACACAAGATTCCGTTGGAGTATATGATAATCGAAGTAATGTTCTCCGAATTGTTCGCTTTACCCAAAAACAAATATCTGGACATCAGTTACGGCTCTATACTCTTGGAGTTATGTAAACTACAACCGAGTACTTTGCCTCAAGTGGTCAGTACTCCCCAAAGCAATACCTTTTCATTAATACTGATTACAATCGTTGCAATTATTGACAGTTAGCACAAGCGGTAGAGCTGTTGTTCGAACGCTTGGACACAATGAACTGCATGTGCGTCGACAGGTTTGCCGTTTGGTTTGCCTATCATTTAAGTAATTTCCAGTTCCGCTGGAGTTGGGACGACTGGAGTACAGCCCTTACGTTAGACCCACTGCACCCAAAGCCCAAATTCATTCGCGAAACTCTGTTGCGATGTCTGCGCCTCTCGTTTCACGAACAGGTCATCAAAATAATTCCGGACTCTTTCCAAGAGTTGGCGCCCGAAGAGATTCTTCCGGATAATAAGTATTCGAAAGAAGGCGCCGGTTCTCTGCCCGGGACTACCATTGCTCACACATTGATGGCTAAGATTAAGGAAAAGTGTTCGCCAGAGGAAGCGCTCGATATAATCAAAGAACTGCCGAACCCTTTGATGGAAACTGAAGACGGTTTGCAACTTAGGCTCAAATTTACGACAAATGTTATATAAATTGGTTTAATATTTCAGAACCCAATCACAACCCATTGAAAATCGATGTCTTTATAACAGTTCTTCTAAACCTGGCCTCAAAATCATTGACGCATTGCTTTTCAGCCATTGCTAAGTATTTGTAGTTTTTTTAACTTTAATTTTACTTTAATTTTAAATAACTTATAAAAATCAGATATCAATCGGCGCTCAAGGCTTTGAACACTTCAGAAGAGTCGCAGATTTGTATTATCAGCGCTATATTCGAAGTGTGGAGAAAGCACCAGCAGGTGAGCTCTGGATTACGTTGTTATTTACATTCGTTTTACTCATTTAATCCAAAATTATTTAATTTAGTTAATAGTTATCTTAATAAACAAATTACTGAAGTCTGAAGTTATCGAATGCCCTTCAGTCGCGAATTGGATTTTCTCGAAAGAAAATTCTTCCGAATTCATGAAGTTTTGTATTTTTGATAAATTGTCGAAAATTAGACTAATTTTTATGAAACAATTGAATAGATCTTATATTTGGGAAATATTAAACCAAACGATTCAGAAATCCGTTAAAAATGTTGAATCGATTGAAAAAGAATTGGAAGAATCGAAAGAAAAATTGAGAAAAGTTTGTGAAAAGAATTTCTAATTTAATTGTTTTATGAATTTTATTATTAATTTTGATCTTCAGATCGAATCGGGCGATACAACTGAAGAAAGTGAAAGTCCGACCGAAGAGATGGTCGAAAGAATGGAAGAGCGCTTAGAGTCGGCGCAATCGGATCAGAAGAATCTATTCCTCATTATATTCCAGCGATTTATTCTTCTTTTGTCGGAACACATCCAGAGATGTGAATCTCAGGGAAAGAGCTTTAAAACCCATTGGTTTCGATGGACTATCGGTCGACTCCAACAGATCTTCTTTGAGGTCAGGCTTTACACAAATGAATCCGAATTCGAACTAAAATGTAATGCTTTGTCGATCAGAATCACAATCATGTCTTCAAATACGTGTCGACATTCGAATCACTTCTCTTTACCCCAGACTTGGATCAACACATTCTTCTCATTTTCAAACAGTTCTGTTCGCTTAGGAATTGACGCATTCGTTGACGACTTCACTAATGATTGCATTTTTCGAATAATTTACTTTCAATTAAAATAAAGACAAATAATTGAAGTTTTTGTTTAAGTTTTTTATAATTTATACATATTATCAGACATTGAGTGAACACTAAAGACATCTATTATTTATTAATACAAATAGAATATAACGCCTTTTGAACTTCAAATAAGATATAAACATGAAATCAAACAAAAAGTTAAGTTTGAAAACTATTTCAGAAATATTTTTATTAGATTTCGTCAAATATTCATAAACTTTGAATCAAAATGAGTGAAAATTTTGTGATTTTATTGAAATTATCGACAATTCTATTGATTTCATTGAATTCAATAAATTGCCGAAAACTTCGCTTTGAATTGAACCCAAACGGTACGGAACGCCTAATTGACGGCTATTTCGCGTACATTAGATCCGATGGAAGCGAGGATTCGATTCACTACTTGTGGTCTTCAATCACTAATATTCCGCCGACTCTTCTGATCGCGAGAACCGATATTACATCAAAACTAACGATTGATTGTAAAAACGATTTCAATATTTCGATCAGTTTTGGCGATAAAACATTCAATTCATTTGGTCTCGAATTGAGTCAACTCTTCTTCTTCAATGATCTCAAAAAGAGTGGTTCTTATGAAGAGAGTGATCCCATTCTTAAGATCGATTGGAATGAATTCGTTTGGGATAAAGTGATAGCACCGGAAGCACATGACGACCCGATTAAGTTGCGTTTCGTTAAAACCGACGGCTCGGGAGGCCAGGGATGGAATGAGTCAACCATTGCGTTCGAGCTAAGAGTCGACGGAAGTGACGGCCGAAGCGAAGATTTGCCGCATTTGGCGTTCACTGAATCGAGTGCTTCCCTCGCCTTCAGTCTCGTCGACGTCGACACCAAAAAGAACCCAAACTTTAATGAAACAAATCGGCCGCGACTTATGGCCAAAGTCTTGATCGCAACGGACGGACTGAGCGATGCGGCCGAACCTCACTTCGAAACGTCGACGTCTATTGACGACGAATACACTCCCGGAGTGTTTGACGTAATTAATACTCATATTATCATTGATTTACTATTTTTTAATTTTAATTTAATTTCCAATTAAAGCGAATTTATTTGAATTTGAATTCAAAAGATCCGAAAAGTAGTCAAAATCTGAATTCGTTTCTCTATTGGAAACCAATTGCCTATAACTCGAAGGAACGCATAATTGCGAACACTTTGGATGTGATTGACTCGGAAGTGCAAAACCAGAACATAAGTCAATACAATAGCTCTGTATTGAAGTACTATTTCGAGTCGAGACCTCATTCGTCCAAATCGTTTAACATGACGTTCGGTGCGAGCGATGACACCGACTATTACGACAAAACCCAATTCGTCGGCTTTTCACTGGTGGTGGGGTTGGGCTCAGCACCCGATGAGAAGCTCTCGCTTTTGGTTCAAATGATAATTCTGGTTGGGTTTGGATTACCGCTACTCGTAATGGTTGTGAGCGCTCTATACCTAATCGTACGGAGGGTTCGGAAACGCAAATCCAATGACTTGTTATTGAATCAACAAATTTCAGACATTTCAGACATTGACTAAATTTTATTCCATTTTTTATTTTTGTTAATATAATAGGATTTTAGTATTTTTTCAATACTTTAAAACAAAATGATTTAATATTTAACTATTTTGTAAAATATTTTTTCACTCAATCTGTGATAAACTACTGATAAAGAATTAGTTTAATATCTTAGGGATGTGCAAGAGGGGGGTCTATGCGAAATACCCAGGCCTGAAAGTTTTAGAAGAGCCTGGACACAGTCGGGTTTAATATCTCCCAAAATCTGCTTCTTATGATTCATAAGGTATGACTGTTTAGGTTTTTTCCTAAAACTAAAGTTCATTTTGGGATTCGATGTATTTTTGGGTTTTTCCTTAAAATGACGTAATATTTTGGCTAAATTGGGGGTAAATTAACTAAATTTAGTTTAAATTCAGTTAAGTTTAATACTAATTGAATAGCAAAATAGAAAATGGCGTTTAAAATAATTAGGTAGAATGTTGATTTTTAAAAACTACCTGAGCGCCCCAGAAATGACTGGGGGTAGTAACAGAGGTAGACTGCCCTTGCACATCCCTAAAAATACTTTTGAGTCAAGTGTACAGTAAATGCCAAATATGTTGTGTTACAAATGCATCACAATTTGCAAACAATAGTGATTTCAATTAAAATTCAGATTAAAATATCAAATATTGATTAACTTATCATTTATTGTTAGTTTAAGTTAATAACTGCTATCGAGTGTTGTTACAGTAGGCCTACAATATCAGCCAATGGCTATTGGCCCCAATCAAGCAATAGCAGACTATTTGATCATCTTGCCTTGCTCATACCGACTAACCTTTCAATTTACTAAAAGCTATTAATTTAATTTCATTTAAATCTTATCATAACTATTGCTAATGTTTGCAGAAATCGTAAAGAAATAAAAAATATTCTGTTCTTAGACTTAAATATTTATAAAATAGTTATTAAATTCGAGTCTCTTTTGAGTTAATTTAAGTAATTTAAAAAATCAAAGTTAAGCTCAGGTAGGCTTCGGACTAGTATTGCTTTCAAACAAATTTTATTGTTTTCCTAACCGGTTATCCCTTCCTGAGCTAAACGGTGTATAAAATACGTTAAAGTTAATCCAAAATTTAAAAAAATTATATAAATTAAAAATCTTAAAATTAATTAAAAAAGCAAATTATAAATACAAAAAAAATTTTATAAATAAATTAATTTTAAAATGTGATTAATGTCAAGGCTTTAACTGATGAAGCGATCAATGTTTAGGCATTGACTTAGTATTAGAATTTCGGTCGAAACCAAAAATATATTTATCGAAAATATTTGTTTCAGATCTTCCTTTCATTTCAAAAATTGCGCTCATTTTATGAAAAGTTGGAATAATTCGAATGTTTGTTCGATAAGAACCAGAAGTAAAAATTGGGTCAAATGGGGACAGAGTTCGAACCGAAAACAATTTAGATCTAAAGCGCTTCTACGGCACCGAATGTCAAGCAAAGCGCTGTTTCTCAATATCTCTGCTCTTGTTGTTAATGAACGTTAGTTTTCGTCAAACTTATGTCAATTCGATATTAAAGTAATTTTTGGAAATACTAAGAATTGGTTGAATTTGGAATAATTCTGTTTTTTTCCGATAATATATTTTTGGATATATTCACTCAATTTAACTATAATTTGGTTTAATTCGTAGTTTTCTGAACACATTTTGCAATAATATTTGTTAACCCAAACCAAAGCTAAAAGAGTTTTCAAATACTTTTAAGTTTGGAATCAATTTCCTTAATGAGGGGGTCGTTGAGGGAAAGCCCGTTTGCGATCAATTCTTTTCGTCGCCGTCTAATCGTATCAATTAATTTAGACTTTTGTATAGATTCTTCAGTTTTCGCTTTAGTGTTGTTAGTCATCACTTTATTTGAGGTATTTTTCGTAATATTATTAAAAGAGAGCTTAGGATTGGGTAATGGAGTCGAATGTTTCGAAAATATCTGACTTTTGGTCGTTTTGGCGCTAATCGGACGCGAACTGCAATAGAAGTAAAAATGAATAATTGGTTTGAAATAAAACGATGTAATGCCAGTCATACCTAACAACTGGTTCTCTGGTCACCAAAACTGTTTTAGGGGTTGTATTCGGGTTTCGAGTTATAGACTTAACTGAAGCAGACTTTCCGTTAATAGCTTTGCTTTCATTAGCCTTTTCTTCGAGTTCTTTGATTTTGTTCTCTCTTTCCTTGAGTTTCCTTTCGAGTGAATAAACCTTTTCCTGAAATTTCGATTTTTCGAATTCGACTTCTTTTAGTCGATTCCTCTCCGAAGCCATTCTCTGTTCGTAATTGTCTTTCAAATCAGTCATTACTTCCGCTATTTCTTCGTTCAGTTTTTCATATCTTAAGTTAATTTCCTTTTGTTTTAAATCGATTTCAACTTCTTTTGATTGAATATTATTTTCTCTGAGTTTCAAGTCTTCCAAAGAAGTCAATAGTTTGGTCTCAAGTTCTGCCAATTCTTTCAACTTTGTCTTCATTTCTTCCTCTCTTTCGGTCTGTTTTTGTTCGAATTGTTTAAAATATTCGGATTCGTTGTGTTTGAGTCGTTCCCTAAACAGAATTAATTGCTTTTCTTTCCACAATTCGATCTCGAGCGCAGTTTCGACAATCAAATCGTCCAAATTCTCGATGTTTTCGACCGAAACGCCGGCATTACTACCACTACTGCCGACGCCGCGCATAACACTTATTTCGGGCGAATTCGGCAAAAGAGGTATTTTTGTTTTGCCGTAGTTTTGCAAAAACATAATTATCTGGATTTGAGCGAAAGGTGTATTTTGTTCGTTAATCACCGGAACAGTTATGTTGACGACCTGTTTGGCGTCGGCTCTGTTCGGCTTTGCGTTCAATACTCTCGAAAGCTCTACATTTGCTGTTCCTATCATTGTATTGATTGTCGTCTCTTCAATCACTTCAATAATTAAAGGCATTTCTCGAAAAGTCTTTTCGAGTTTTGCCTGAGTTGTGGCGAAATTGAAAGCACAGAACCCGTGAGGTATTACTACTTCTTCGTTGGCTTTCAGTTTCATCGACGGAAAGGTTTTAATACTATCTGTAAATCCAAAGAATGCGTATAAAAACTGAAGAAAACATGAATTGATTTGAGGAATATCTGAATCAATGACTCGAATGCTTCTGAGATCTATTGCGAAACAAAAATGATTTAAATTCGAGTCATTCGACACATTCTTGTCAATCGATTTCTGTTTAGAATTATTTCTATTCTTTGTTCGATTTGTCGGAGAAGTTGTTAAATGAATAGAATTCGTGTCATTAATAGGTTTATCCGTTTCGGTCGAGTTATCAGTTTTGAGTTCAATGGAAACGCCGACAATAGGAAAGGGATCGGAAATGTCAATCGTTTCGTTGTCTGCGAGTAACTGAAGATTTAAAACATTTTTATTATTAATCAAAACGAATATAATTAAGAATAAAGTCATTCAAACCATAAACGATCCCTCAATTGGTTTGAAGACATTAACCGATTTGTTGGCGAATTGCAAAAGACTGATCGCAACGAATCCATACAAAACATCGCAATTATCGCAGAATTGGATTTCAATCGTCGGATGCAATTCGAAGTAAACGCTTAAAGTGTTTGGATCTGTGGTTAAGATATTGAAAGCCATTCTTTCGATTTGGAAATCACACGAATCGATGTCAGAAAAGGGTTTGGTTTTGACAGTCGTTCCCAAAAACGAATAACGAAAATGGAATGGTTTTGCGCTTTGGATCTGATCTGAACTGACAAACAGTTTTCGAATGTTTTCGGCGAACGCGACGGTAACCGAAAATACATATTTGAGTTCACAATCGCTTTCGGAAAACCGTTTTGTGTCCCAAATGTGATGAAAACCGCTTTTGAACCGAATATTGATGTCATTCTCAATATCCGAGTCTTCATTCGATTCGTTTTGTTTCGTTGTCTCAAAATTAAGTCCAGAATTGTGTCCAAAACCAGAGGATCCGCTCTTTTGCAGCAAAATATTTTCGGCCGAATCGGTGTCGACAGCCAGTGGTCTATCGATGTCTGGATTGGCATAATGTCTGTCTTCGCTGGGATTGTCGTCTACTTTGTTGATCATGAGAGCGACGGACATCTGAGGTCTTCTGGAACTGATTCCCTTGTATTTCGGGTTCAGAAGTGTCTTCCACTCGAATTTGGGCGAAACGGAGAACTCCTTTGCATTCCTCAGATCAATGACAGTATAGCCGATGAAATGCCTGTCCATTGAGTCAGAGTTGACCAAAAATGACTGCAATTTAATCGGTTTTCTCTCGATTTTGAAAGAATGCAATTGTTTTCTGTCGACTTGAAAGCATAATTCGGTCTTCAATTCGGGATCCGATGAGTCGATGACAATGTGATCACTGGTCAGAACCGAATCGTTAAATCGGGCCTCAATTACAACACATGTTTCCGATTGTTGACCGAATCTAGTGTTAAATTCACTGATCGGAAAGTTTTCGCCGAAATTAATACTAATTATTATTAAATAACTATTATTTTCCATAACTTATTCATTAAACTAATCAAAAATCAATTGATTTTTCGATTGAAAACAATAAAAATTAATGTTTTTTCACTCAAAACGAATACTTAGTCTAAACCCAAACCAAACAACTGTTTCACTGAATGTGTGTTAAACCGAAAATTAGGACAACTTTTGCATACATTTCAAACACTTTGTAAACTAAATAATATTATTATTACTTAACTGTAAATATATTTTGTATTTCTTTCAACTCATTATCAAAATTATTACTTATTATGACTTCACTTATGAGTAAATAAATACCAAAAAGTAAATATTTGGCAAACATATGGTTGACATTTGCACTACATATGACTCAATAGCAAAAAGAGTCGAAATATTGAAATAGTAAACAATTATTTAGTTAATTGACTGTAAATCGTAAGACTATTATATAATTAAATTATTGTTTGTTTTGAAATCGATTGCAATTATTTGAAAAGAAATGTCAGTTTTGTCCTTAATTTCCAATTCATATGCATTTGAATTGAGAAGGCGTTCACTCAAGGGATCAGTCATTCATTATTTTATACTTTGTTTTTGATTCATGTTTTGCAAACTTTTAATTTTATTTTAATTCTTCATTTGATTAACTGATAACATCTTTGATCAGACTTTGGATCTGCTTTGTGGGACACCAGCCATAAAAAGTTGGTTAACCACTCGAGTTGTCTATTATTTGTTTGAATAAATTGCTTTGAATTTTGGAAAAGTATTTCCTGTTTTAGTCCGATATGTGCTTTCATATGATTCTAATGTTTTTGCTTTTATTTCCTAAACATTATATAATTTTATTTAATTTTTTGACTCACGAGTTGATCAAATTTGAAAAACAAAATTGAGTTATCAATCATTTCTATGGTCTTACAACTGATTAGAGATTTGTTAAAAAATATTGGAGTAGAAACACAAAGAGTAGACAAATTTTTTACTTAGAAGGGTCAATCTCCCCCCTTGGCTAACTGCCCTTGGCTAACCTTGATACAGTATTAACAAAACTTTAGCCAAATTCTTATTTGACTTATCGTTTCAATCAATTCTGACTCAAATTTAATTATTAAAGAATATTATGTAAATAAATGAGAGACTGAAGGCTAACGATTAAAAATAGATTTTGGGTATAAAATGTAAATTTAATTCTTTAATTTGAACTAAAATCCAGAAATACTTTTCTTTTGAATTGAATTTTGACGTAAATTCTCTAAAATATAGTTTTATTACAAATTACATATAATATACGGCATATACTGTGTTTGATAAGACAACTGTAGTTTGAAATTATGTGAATAAATATGTGATGGCTTTTATTTTTTAAATAGTTTTCGCTTACATAACATTACTTGAATATCATATTTACTCACATTTCGATTACAATATAATGTTCTGAAGATATGACGCAAAGAATTTCATGTTTTCCAGAATATTCTAACTTTGAATACTTAAACATAAAATAGGTATTAAAATTGGCCTAATTGATTTAACTAATATTTAATTTAAACTGCTTACTATATTCAAATTGATATTTAATTTGAATAACACTAATCAAAATTAATTTTTAAAAATAATAATTTGAGTAACATTTAAAAAATTTGCACTTGGTAATGTTTAAGTAGGGGGTGTGGAAGGGAACGGGGTTAATTAAAATACTCACTTTCCAGATCTGAAAAAATTTAAGCTTAAGATTTTTGGCCTAAACCAGCGGGCTTTAGGGGGCGGGTTAAATTTGTTTGACTAAAATTGCTAAATTCGCTCAAATTGACGCCAAAGTTGACGCCATTTTGTTCTTGAAAACCGTTATTAAAGCCGATTTAACTGGATTTAGCGTAAACTTAAATTTACGCCATTTTTACAAAATAACGAGACAAATTTTCCACCGCCTTTAGCCACCGGACCCTGGCGTTGTAATAAACTTAATTTAATAAATTTTTTGGTCATTAATTTTATCAACAAATATTTGTAAATTATCATGGTCAAATATTATTTTAATTTTGAAAATTATTCATTCTGTTACTCAATATTAAACTTAAACTTTTTACATTCAATTCACCTTAATACAATGTTTTTCATATTTTTATACATTTTTGACATAAAATTCGACATAACATTTAGACATAAAATTCGGCATAAAATTTTGACACAAAAGTAAAAATAACATTTTCTATATAATTAAAAAAAATTTTAAACAATTTATTATTTTAAAAGGCATCTATAATGTTGAACTAAAATGCCCAATACTAATGTGTAATTGTCCTGACATTTGTTCTAAAAAGGATGCCTTAGTTAAAATATTTTCATTAGAATTTCTAGAAATTTATAAATTAATTTTTAAAATAAACAATAACTTTTAGTTTGAAAACATTTTTAAGCATATTAAGATTGTGATTAGATTAAATATTAAAGAATTTAATAATTAATTTTATTTAAATATTTATTAAAATAATTGTGAAATCAATATGAGCCGCGGCTATATCATAGATGATTATTATGATAATGCACTTTAAAACATCATATTTAAGTGCGGTTTATATTCAGTAAAATACGGTATTCAGAAATAATATCACATTAATAAAATTACAATATTTTAAAATTTATAATTTTTAGTGTTAATGTATATTTTAAATAATGCAAATTTTTAAAAGTTAAAAAATTATGTAACAATAATATATTTTTAATTTTATTGGTAGATATTAATCAGCAGTATTGGTATTGGTAGTTTAATATTAGGGATGTGCAAGGAAGAGTTATGGCAAAATACCCCCTTCCCCCTAGAGACGAAAAATTTCAAAATATTCCTACGATAACCCGAGAGTTAGGTACCCAACCCCTTTTTTGTTTTTCTGAAAAATTGATGTATTTTTAGGTTTTTTCCAAAAATGACGTAATTTATTACTAAATTGTTGTAAATCCAGTAAATCCAGTTAAATTTAGCCCCAATTTAGAGGCAAACTAGCAAATAGCGTTTAAAACGCGTTTTAGGCAAAATAATGACTCAAAAAACTTTTGCTCTAGACCCCCAGTCAAAAATCTGAAAAAATTCGCCATTTCCCCTCGACCCCCCCCCCCCCCCACATGGCCTGACGGACCTTTCACATCTCTAGTTTAATATTTAGATTAAGCAAACTTTAAAATCACAATTGTTTTTAAATTTGTCAGAGTCAAAACTTATGGATCTTTAATAAATTTTGTATTAAAATAACTACCGCATTCTCGCACATACAACAACATGTCGTTATATAGTAAAGCAGACCGTATATTGGTATACCCCGGGGTAAACCGACATGTCATTAACAACGAGGAAAAATTTCTGTATTTTAGAAATAACCGATTAAAATTATAGAAATACAATTTATTTTAAACTAGAACGACATAAACGTGTCGTCGACATAAAGTTGGCTCATCTTAAACTTTTATTGTTTTTAAATTTATATTAATTTGTTTTAAGTGACGCACTCGTCATACCTGACTCGTGCGCCACTACTTTGTATTATATGTATATGATATAAGACTTCTGTCTCTGAGACACGTTGTCAGTGATATTTGTAATGGCAGTAATGGCCGACCTATCAGTCTGGCTGCGGGTCGGATGACTGGATAGTCTACGGAGTTCTACATACTGTCAAAATAAACCTATGTTTTAGTTGTTTTATATCTATTTGTGTTTTGTTTATTAATTATTGTTTGAGTGAAGACCTAACGCCTGATCCGTTGCCACTCTTTGTCAAAGTGGCGTTTTAGGCCTTTCAAAACTATAATTTAACAAAAGATCAGTTTTCCTTGCTACTAAGAGCTAATAGTTCAATTAAAATCTTTATAAAAAATTAAGATAATTAAAAAATTAATTATAAGTATTTTAGCTTTTAGTGGATTTTAAATTATTTTTATATAATAATTAAATAAATTATTTATTTTTACGCTATTTTATTTACAACAATTAAAAATAAACATTATAATACTCTTTCAACTATAAATAATATAATTAAACAAATTAAAGCTTTTATTAAGAAAAAGTTGTTTCTTCACTCTTTACCGACATGTTGTTAAACACCAGAAACACATTTTAGCAAAAATGGTCAATGTCAGCTATAACGACATGTCATTGTATGCGCGGAAATACGATAAATTAATATTAAAATTTATTATAAGAATACTTTGCATAAACCACTTTATACAATATAAAAAGTGATGCTGGTGAACTTTTAATTTCAGCCATGCAGTTTAAACCGGTTAGTTTATTAATAACTTAATTGTTGATAATATTAATTTAAAAATTTTAGTCAAATTGGTTTTTGAGTTTTCGAATTTACACAGGTAGATTTCTGACTTGTGGTAACTTTGATGTCTTGCCATTTTAAAACTTCACAGGATAAAATGTAAATAAAATTTAAACAACAAACTAAAAAAACTACCAAGTTGAAATTTGATGATTTTTATATATAAAACTTTTCAAAAAACATTTTATTCAATTTTCTAAATTTCAAATTGATTTATTTGTTAATCTTTTATAATACTTTTATTTGCATTTTATAAAATTAAATTATCTTGTGTAGTTTTAAAATGGCAAGACATTAAAGTTATTGCAAATAAGAAATTTTTACATTAAAAATTACCCATTAAAATTTTACTTTTTAAAAATATATTTAATCTAACATTATGTAGTTTGGTACACTCTTCCCTCCAATGACTGATACCTCTGATGAGTGAAAACCTCTTATGTATGAACAGATTTTTGAGATCCAATGTTTTTCCAATTGAAACTCATTAAATATTAACCTCTAATGACTGAAAACCTCTCATCTCTAAAATGAACAATATTTTACAGTCCAAAGTAGTATTAGTAAGTGAATTATTAACCTCTCATGTAAGATATATTAAAAA
>JAQIYC010000194.1:0-17302 GCA_034699545.1 Porobelba spinosa
TGTGCCTCATATATGCAATTGCATCGCAACTGCAGTTAAACTTAAAAATATTTTTTAGTTTTTATTCAAAAGTGACCGGAAGAGGATCGCGGGTTTAATAGTGCGGCCACTGATGAGATTATCTGTAAAGGGTAATCGAAACGTGAATGTCTGGCCATTGTAAATGTGGCCAAGTGAATGCGAAAGTAAACCACTGTAAATGTGGTTTCTAAATTTTAGCCGTGTTGCTTAATTGCCTTTTAAGCGCAAAAAATCTAATTGGTAAGTTAGATTAGAGTTTAATAAACATAATTTTTTTATACTTTTATTTATCACAAAATTTCAAGTTTTAGTTTTTTAAATTCAGCTTTAAGTATACAATCAAAATAAATTCGTAAATATTTAAAAACTCGATAAAAAATTTTAAGTAAAAAACAAGATCGTGTTGTTTATTGGTGTCAATCAGAATGACTGTAAAATGTGTTTTTGTTAGTTTTCTTCATTTGAATTATTAATCGTTTAATAAATAACATATTTATGAAAACATTTAAACGTATTATATATTTCGATAATTTTAGCGAACATTTCAAGAAAGTTATGATAAGTTGAAAGCGAAGGCAAACGAAGAGTTCGATTTCAAGAAAGCCAGACATGAAGTCTTCAAATTCGGTATTTCCGGTTTGGATCCGACGCTCAAACGAGAGGCAAAGATAGCGCACGCCATCAGTTTGGGGGCAGTTGTCAGTTGGCATTCCATTCATTCCATTCATTCGCTTTTTAATTATATCTAAATTTGAGTTTTGATTGACAGCCGAGAAAAGGAAAGCATAAAAATTACAGACAATTAATGGAAGAGAAAAAGGAACAAAAGGTTAAGGAATTGGAGGAAAAGGAAAGCAATAATAAGCAAATCAAACACAAAACCAAAATTTATAAGTTAGTCGACGTCTCGATGTCTGCAATTTCAATACAAATTGATTTTATAATTAATTGTTTGCTTCAGGAAATCAAAGCGAAACGCGAACGCAGTTAAGGGATTCGACTATCAAATCGGCAAATATAGGAATGGCGTTCAGTTTGTCGATAAAAAACAGATCAAATCGAACAATAAAATGAGAAAATAATTTATTTAAAAACAAATTGTTTTTTAATACAAATAACAGCTTTTTGTAAACGCATTAAATTTGATGTCAAACGCGAAAAGCGGTTAGAGTTTGAGTTCGCGTCTTCACTCAAACTTGCATTTGAATTGAATGAGTGCTTTGTCTTAAGTATTGTTATAATTAACTTAAATCACAAAATACAGAAACAAAGCACTCATTCAATGAACACGACTTTGAGTAGTGATGCGAATATCAAAACCGAATTTCATGACAAACGTGAAAAGCTGTGAACGACAGGTGAGTCAACACAATGTCGACTATATCTTGGGCTTAAATCTGTCCAAAACATTGACGCTTTCAGTCGTTGTCTTCTTTTTGAGCGATGGTTTGTCCTTCTGTGCAGTCTTGTGCCGAACACTAGCTTTGATTTGCGAGCGTTTGTTCCTCTCCTTCAGCCCTCTCTTCACTTTCGCCTTTTTCGCGCTTTTCGTTCGTATTTTCTTCGCTTTAGAATTGAATTCAATTTGTTTTGGTTTAACGAATCGAACGCTTTTCTTGTCTTCGATTTGCTTCCGAAGCGCTTGTGTGTCAACTGTTCCCAAAACGGTTGGCTCTAAACCGATCAGTTCTGCCGGTATTTTCTCGAGAAGAGCCTTCACTTCCATTTCCCGGCGTTGGGATGTAGTCATGTATGGGTTGGCCTCCAAAGCGTCGAAATTGGGTTCTCCCGAACCCGGGATTAGAATAGAAGTGAATCCGTGTTTGTGTCCGATTCCCAACACGTCTTCAAAGTTACAGAACTCGAGATCAGAGACACATTCGTTGAGTCTGTGTCTCATATACGGCGCGTCAACGGGTTGTCGGAAGCAGTCGTTATAGACTTCGACTACATTCCCGACGGAAACGGCGACTGAATTACGTTGACTTACATCCAGATGTGTTGGAACTGATCGTAATTTATAGCTTTGAAGACATTTATAGTTCCGAATGTCCCACACCTTCAGAGTCCGGTCTATTCCGGCCGAAACCATATACCGGCCCTCGCAGTCAAACGCAATGTCCCGAACGGCCGACGGGTGGCACAGCATCGAAACGACCGCTTCTTTCTGATTGGGTGACCACATGTCGACCGTTCCGTTCGGATGTCCGGTCGCTATAATAGCATTGAATGGGTTTTGTTTCATAGCCGTGAGTCGAGGGCACCTCATCTTCTGGTTCGACACCATCTCTCCCATCGATACGTCCAGCCATGAGAGATAGCCGTTGTCTGAAGCCGACACCAGAAGGAAGTGGTAGTAAAGGAAGTCTAGTTTGAAGACTCGGAACATCTTTTTGAGACAATGTATTTGAACGCCTCTATTGTCGTATATGTGGACCCAATCCTTCTGCGCGACCGCAAACATCGTCGGCATATGAAGCCATTGGATGTCGTGCACCGACTCCTGAACATTGAATTCGCAAATCAGTTCTTTCGTCACCCAATCGATGGCCGCTATGTGTCCTCTTTGGCCACCGATTAATAGGTTCCGTCCGTTTCGGTAGTAATTGAGGAAATAGTGTCCGAATTGATCCAAATTGAGATCAAAATGTTTTGTAGCACTGGTTATGTCCACCGATTCGACGATTTCTCTCTGAGTTATCTGATATGTCTGTTCGTTGTCGTCGACCTCTAAATAACCGCTCATTTCGGGTAATAAGAGCTCAGATCTGGCGGCGAATCCAATGCTGTTTTGCCGCTTCTTCTCGTCATTCGATAATCTTTTTTGGAATCTCTTGTGTTTCGTCGCCGAAGACTACATTCGGAATAAGAATTGGATTAAAATTAAGGCATAAATACAAATCAAATATTAAAATGCAATACAATATTCATTTTGTTCTTTCGCTCGTATTTCTTGAGCTGGTCTTCGGTGACAAACCGATTGTTAAGGAACTGCTTCTTCTCTTTCTTCGTCCATATCTTCACCGTTTGATTGGATTTACGCTTTGGTTTCGACAAATCATTATTCGATTCGTTTAAGTCATTTAAATCCAATTCTTTTCCACTTTTTTCGTCAACAAAATAACGTAAAGTTTTTTTCGTTTCCATTCTTTCGGTAAATACTAATCAAATTAAACTCAAATTAATTAAAACACAAAAACTAAACAAACATTTGATTGAAAACACATTTATTTATATTTAGACTTATTTAGTCAACACGTGTTCTGAAGAACATAAGGAACGCAAAGAGTATTAAAAGAATAACAGTTTAACAAACAATTGAAGAAATTTTATGGGGAATTGATTATTCAGTTTTAGTTGACGTAATTAATGTATGTATATTAAGCGCCTGTTTATAAACATTAGTGACTTTCAGACAAATTTAAATGAATTAAAATAATTTTCAATTGAATTAACAATTAATTAGTGAATCAATCAATCAATCAATCAATGCCTGAAGTAATGAATTGCATTCTATACGTGTCGTCAGTCATAGTATTGACTGAATTGTTGTTTAAATTAAAGCAATATTTGAACCAAAGAGAGAGCGAACGGCCGAAGCAGTCATCGGTGGCAGCGATGGCACTCTTTTTCCCCGATTATAGTCTTTGCTGTCCATTCGTATACCGAGAAGACTATCACTCAAATCCATTGTCTTTTAAAGCGCCCGAAAAGTATTGTAAACGAAGTTCTTGTAAATACTTGCACTCATCGTCTGACCCGAAGAGAGAGTCACCGCTCAGAGCGATGATTAAAGTCCTCACTTCGGCCGCAAAGACTCTCGACATAAGTTTGTGGGTCTTTTCGGCCGAACTGTTGGCCAGAGTTTGCAAATGTTTGCACAAAAAGAATATTTTGGTTCGGATTGTGATCGACAGCAGAGAAGACGAGACGACCCGAACACAAATCGCAGGCCTGAGGGGCGCCGGCATTGAAGTCCGGTTCGCACCGGCACTCGTCAACTACGCTATGTTTCACCACAAGTTCGCGATTGTCGACAGCGCTGTCGTATTGACCGGATCTATGAATTGGACTCTAAGTGCTGTTCGAAAGAGCTCTGAAAACGTTTGCGTCACTTCTCGACCCGAACTGGTCTCGGCTTATGTCCGACAATTCGACACTTATTGGCAGACATTCTCAACGGTTCCGACAAATGTCGGTCGAAAACCAGTATTCAATGGACGGAATCTGTTGAACGACAAGTGATTCGTTGAGCCATAAACTCATTAATCGTTTTGTAAATACATTTCATTTCGTAATCTCTTTATTATTGAATAAACGATTCGTTTTTAAAGTCATATTTTATTCGAAATTTATATTAAATAATAATAATTGAAATAAAGAGATAATAAAACAAAGAGTTATTTAATCGATCCATCGTTTATATAGACATTTATTACAAGTTTTTAATAATAATAATAATTAATTGATTGATGGCTGCAATCGAACCTATAATAGCAGTGAAAGTAATAATACATTTGATTCGCATTTATTCGTCAAAAGGTAGAGAAGAAAAGCTGCGATTTGTAACTATTCCCTAAAATGCAATATTTATTATTAATTGAATATATTTACGGTTTCTGTACAGTAGGTATACCTCAACAGGAATAATAACCATTAGTTTCTAATTGCTTTCGATGTCAAATGTTTTACAAAAATCAAACACTTTTTTGATAACGAAATGTGTATTTATATGTTTAGTATATTTTATAAGTTTTAAAATTCTCATAAATTAAGTTATTTTTGGAAACAACAGTGAATTGAATTACATTAACAAATTGGGATAACTATTCAGTTAATTAAGAGTTTATGAAAGCATTAAATGTTAGCAAACGTTCAATAAATACGAATTTGTGTGCATTTCGTCGTTTAAATACTTTCATCAATATTTTGATTGCAATTAAAATATTGAATAAATGTATTACAAAATCAGTTTCGAACGCGATTTGCAATTAATAATTCATTACTTATTGTTTGCGACTATTTTTGATAAAAAGATTCAATTGTTTTGAGGTTTGATTATAATTGGAAACAATGCGAACACTTATAGCTCAACAGAGATTATGTGCTCTTTAATCAGATTTTAGTCAATTTGTCTTTTATTTTAATTACACAAACTTATAGACCAATTGTTGACTCGAGTCGAGTATAAATGGATCGAATGATGAGATATTAAAAGTAAAACCAATTTTCATCAAATATTTAATCAATTAATTGAAGAAAAACACATTCCAAGTGTTGAAGAGCTCCTGAACTGCAAAACATTTATTGTCTTTCAATACAGTAATGCATTCGTGAATAGAGAGAAGAAAAGATTATTTGCTATTATTATATATTTTCCGTTCATTTGTATTAATTATTTCGCTTCAAATCATTGTATTTGTAGTCAAAGTATTCGCACTTTATATCAGTTGTCCAGTCATTGAGTAATTGAATTCAAATAACGATTAAATAGTTT
Organism: Porobelba spinosa; assembly: GCA_034699545.1. Classification (NCBI taxonomy): domain Eukaryota; kingdom Metazoa; phylum Arthropoda; class Arachnida; order Sarcoptiformes; family Damaeidae; genus Porobelba; species Porobelba spinosa. Next base: position 5,519 of record JAQIYC010000194.1, read on the forward strand.
TTAAGTCCAATTCAATTCAATTCAATTCAATTCAATTCAATTCAATTGTTCTTCTCATCGCTCATACCTTTGAGAGCGTTGTCAGAGTTGACAGAATCTTTAGTCATACCTTCGCTCTGGGCTTCAGCACAAGTCTGCGCCTCGTTTTTAGTCGACGGTAACGACTGTGCGAAGAACGACTGGGTCTGCCGAACAGCCTCCTGTCTCATCCGGGCCTGTTGTGCAGTCGACAGCTGCGACTGAGTTATAGGTGGCTGTGCCGGGTGTGGCTGCAGGTGTTGTGGCTGTTGGTGTGTCTGTTGGTGGGACTGTTGGTGCATCTGCTGGTGTGGCTGCGGGTGTTGGGGCGGGTGGTGTGTCTGGTGCGGGCCTTTTACGTACGATTGGTTGTTTCGATTAAGTTTCGGCCTCTGAATAGGAGTGGTATATGAGTTGGAAGAGTTGGCATTCGAGAGAATTGAGGCCGAGTTGGGTCGACCCGAGATGGCCGCCTGTCCGAGCATTTGTTGGGCATATATGGGCAGAATCGCCCGATTCGTATACTTCTGATTTGCGTAGATCTGTTGCTGTTGTTGTAATTGCTGTAAACTCGAGGCCTGACTGTAGGCGAAGGAAGTCCTGTTCGCACTTCTGTTGTCTAACGACTGGTTGACTGAAGTCGCGATTTTCATATCATTGATGATATTTCCCGCAAACATCGAACGGAGATTAGCGGCCATTGAGTTCGCGGCGTCTACTTGAGGCGTCCGACCCATCGAAAGAGGGTTCGCGCGGTATGACTGCTGGACGAGAGCGGCCGCCGCTTGTGATGGCTGTGCGGACATCATTCCCAGCGATGGCTGCGATTGAAAGGCAAAGTGTTGGGCCTGTAGTGCTGTGCCCACAGACGACGACTGTTGGTAGTAATTAGCCGTTTGATTGTTAGCCTGAGTGTGACCGCCGGGTGTGGCCCACGAGCCCTGATTGGCCAGAGTTTGCTGTAAAGTCGAGTTGTTTTGATGGACGAACTGATTGCTGAGCAAAGACTTGGTCAGAGACTGCTGGTGCGCAACGGCGTTGTACTGCTTGAACTGCTCGACTGCCGCCGACGGCTGTGCCAACTGGTGGGCCATAAATATATTCGTTTGGTTTATCTGGTTTTGCTGGTGTTGTAGAAGCGGTTGTCCGTAATGGCCAGAATTGGGTTGAGGCCCGAATTGGGCCATAACGGTGGGTAAGGCGTGTTGTGTTTGGTGCAGATTATCCATTTGCGGTCCGAACGCCTGATAAACGTTATGCGCCGCCACTTGAGTGTTGTAGAGCATTGTCGGAGGCGTCGAAATGGCAGGACTTGTGGCCATATTATGCACCGGAAACTGTTGCTGAACTCCAGAAACCGAACGAATGCTTTCGGCCAAAGGCGGGGAACTAATGCTATTCAACAGTATTTGTGAAGATATGAGCGATGCCTGAGATTGATAGGACTGAGCGCTCATTTGAGTCGGAGTGGGTGTGGAGTACGTCATAGTCGGGTGTTTTGTTGTGTTAATACAATTGATTGAATCAATTGATGAATAATCGACTTTAGCCGCCGTTTGCTCCGAATGATAGCCTTTCGATACTTTGACGCTATGTATGCCATCATTGCTATGATTTTCGGAACTAATTATAACATTTTCTTCGAATGTCTTCAACAAAACGTTTTTCGTGTTTTCGTTGTTCGAATCGACAGCCGAAGGCATCGAAGGATTTTCCCAAACCTTTTTGACGGAAGCGATCTTCATATTGAGCTCATCGGTGGGCAAGACATTCGATCTTTGCATTCCTACAACTTTGGCCACATTTGACGACTGGATCTTCTCATTTATCGGAAATTCTTCGATTAAAATCGAGTCATTCTATTACAAAAATGTAAAACAAATCAATCATTGGATCGAATAATAAATAAATATTCGAATAAAGAGTTAATTGAATGCATTTTATGGCACTTTCGCGCAAATCCTTTCCCCCCATAAAGTAAATCAATTTACAGAACGGGTCTACTGTTGCGCCTTATCTATGCGTCCAAAGCTGTTGCGAACATACCTTTTTCGGTGCACCGATCACTTGGGCCGGATGTGGTGTTTCGGTGACGACATTGTTGGTTAGAGTCGTAGTGGTAGTGCTCACAAACATATCCTATCAATAGATTTAAACATTTTATACGAAATAACTTTAAATGCGAATTGAGTTGAACTTGGAATCGAAAAATGACTCAGTTTAGGGACAAGGGGTTTGTAATCATTGCCGTCATTGGATTGGCTCCAGTTTCTCATCAAAGTCGACATCAACTCATAAACAACAAGTCATGACAAAAGTTCGAATGTCTTACCTTAGCTGAGGGTGACTTCGGGGGCGCTATTTTGGCCAACACTTTGTTCTCTTCCTTGAATCGGGTGTTTTCGAATATGACGGTACACATGGGCTTTGCGGTGTCGATGTCCGTCACCTTCAGGTCGAGTATTTCGTTAATACAAATTTCAAGTTTAATACTAAACCTCAAAAGTTCTTACAATATCAGTGCGAGTGTCAGTCGGTGTCACTTTAGCTGTAGTTGTCATCAGTTTGTTGTCGTCATTAGAAGGCGAAGAGCGCTGGGAGGAAGCGGTGGACTGCGGCTGATCTGAGACATCAATACCGCTGTCGTGTTGATCGAAACTACTGGACTTTGAGGATACGCTCAGCGCCTGTATGTCGTGTGTCATCGAGTTTGTAGTTTTGACGACTGTTTTCGTATTTGTAGTGATTGTCGAACTACTGGCCGTTGTCTGCGAACAATGACTCAGTGGTCGACTCCAGGCATTCGGCACAGTCTTATTGCTTACTGTGCTCTCTATCTTATCGACAACAGTCTTAGCACTCGTTTCACTACTTTTCGGTTCAATAGTCAATGTTTTGATTCCTTCGTTCAGATTCGCGACTGAAGTAAACGCTTCGTTCGAAACAGTATTCAAACGAATGCTTTCTTTTTGTTTTGCAAAACGCGGCGCGAGTTTGCTCTGACGGGTTCGGACTGTTGTCTTCGAGTTGGGGCTTACCTTCAGTTCACAATATATTTAATGTTAATTGTATTGAATGAATAGAAATTGAGAATTAAATCAAAACAAAACATTTTGATCAGACTTTTGGATTAAATAAATCAAATTTCATGTAAATCATAGGATTGACAGATTATAACAACAAATCATCACTCGGTTAGTCTAAACGAGAAAGTGGTCTCATATTATCAAAAGCCATACCTCGTGTTTGAATTTCTTGGAATCGTTTCCCTGATTCAGACGATTGCGCTTTTTATAGGAAACGGTTTGGAATCCGTCTTCGGTTTCGCTATTTCTGAGCTCTTCCTCAAACAAATCGGTCGAAGTTCTGCTTCTGTTCTTAATATCACTCAACGCCTCTTCGACGGCATTCGGGTTATCGAGAGTTACTTCACTTAACGAACAAACGGTTATATTATCGTTAATATTCGAACCACCGATCGATCCATTTCTTTGATTAGAGTTCGCCGAACGAGAAGTCGAAACATTGTTTCCGTTTCCCTGATTTCGATTACGTCGTTCGCCCCTATAGTTGGACTGATTGCCCGAACTATTCGATTGCTGTCCGCGCGAAACATCACTTCTTTTATTGTCGGACTTTCGGTTATAATTTCTGCTGTCGTTCCTCTGTTCCGACGAATTCTTCTTAGCCTTGCGGTCAGTGCGGTCGCCGACATCACTGCTTTCAGAGGCCGTCTCCCACTCCTCATTGTTCGTCACATCCGATTCAAACTGATTGGCGGAACCACTTCGAGGATTCAATGGTCGAGTCCGTCCCCCACGTCGTACTTCCGACCCTTTGTTATGGCGTTTTTGAAATCTCGGCGCCAGTGGTTCCAAACGATTATTAGCACTAGAGTTGGTAATATTGGCGGCACTTCGGTTCGCAGATACACCAGATTTGCGCGAACTTGAGATACTGTTTCGGTTATTGTCGTAGAATTGGTTCGAATTGGGAAATGAAGTGAAAATCTCATCTTTTGACGATTTCATAGAATTGATTCGCGTTTGACTCGAATGACTGTTTTTATGATCGCTATTCTTGTCGTTACTGTTTTGGTCGTAATGTCTATTCATCTCAGATCTGTTGGCCGTCCCGTCGCCAAACGCCGCCCGAGAAGGCGGTGGACCGTAATTGCTGGGCCCGTACGCTCGAGGCAGTCCTCTAGTGCTGCTGTTCTTGAAGGCAACGACACCTCTGCCTCTTCGCGACGGATCGCTTCTCTGAGACGACGGCATAACTGTTGCCGAAGCAGAGCTCGACATCACTGTATCGGAAGACAATGACTTGTCTTCTTCTGCTTTCGCGTCTTTGGCATTCGAACCGCCAATTGATTTGTCGTCTGACTTAAGCCCGTCTTTTCTGTTCTGGTCTTCAGAGACATGGCTTTCATCTGAAATAGATTTTCGTCTCGATTTGGTTCTCGAGTGTCCGGGACTTGAAATCAGTTTCAATTCGTTAAACGAAGTCTTTTCACCCGAACCTCGTGTTCGCCGATATTCTCGGCCATGACCTCTAAACGCCGGACCGGCATATCGGCCCCGACTTGACGTATAAGATTCGAAACGATTTGAATGATTTTTACGCAAATTTTTGTCGTCTTTTTGCAAATCTTTCTTCGGATCTCTATCTTTGTTTCGATCGAACTGTCGGTCACTTTCTCTCTCTTTCTTTGTTCCAAATTCGACGCGATTTTCATCTTTAAAAGAGAGAGCTTTCGGAGAATCGCTTCGATTGGGTTTTGCCATTTGGTTCACATTGTCGACACTACTGGCCGTTTGGGGCAGAGGAGGCGTTTCGTTCTTTCTTAAGCTCTCTTTCGATTTGTCGATTGAACTCTCTTTCGAGTCTTCATTATGAGAACTAATGTTCGAAGAATTCATTTTCTTAAGAGGAGTGAAATTCTTTTTCATCGGTTCTGTAATACTTTCAAATTGTTTTTGAGTGATAGGCACGTGTCGATGGCTCCGGTGGTCGCGCTTCTGGCCGTAACTGTTAATCGCAACTATGTTCTCGTATTCGGCCGCCCAGTCCAAGCGCTCATACCTTCTCCGGTCTTCCTTCGAGGAAGTGCTTCGTTTGTCTGAATGAGAACTCTCTTGCCTTTCAGTTAGAGCTCTCTTATCATTAAAAGTCTCTTTACTATCGGTTAACTCGTCTCTCAATTTCGTATCTTTCAAATCCAATCTATTCTTTTGCGCCAAATATTCATTTTCTTCGTTAGATCTCAAAGAGACGTCTCTTTGAAAGTTCAGATTCTTCTCAACATCTTTGTCGTCAATCGATCTAATAATGGAATTATCTGTCGAGTCCTTAGAGTCAATCAATGGATGTCTTTGTATTTGAATAGCTCTCCAGTTATTGCTATCAGAGCCGGAATGCGAAGATCGATGTCTTTTATCTTTGGCCTCGTATTCGGGAGTCCGTCGCTCGCCCTCGCCGTCAATGCTTTCGTGACCAGAGCTTATTTGACTGTCAGATCTGGAACTGTCGGCCATTAGCGGTGCCTTCGATGGCTGACTGTTGTTCGAAACGCGTATTTCACGCAAATCCGTCTCCGAAGACATTCCTTTCGCCGAATGCGTTGACACTCTTTGTTCATAAGGCGGTGATTGTGGAGTCGAACCGCTCTGTTGGTGCGTCTGACGCATCAGCTCTGCCTGTTTCTGAAACCTGGGCGGAACGTTCTTCGGGTACTGTTTGGCCGCAGCGGTGAACGAATTGGCGAAATTCAAAGCTCGTGAGTCTCTCGGATCACGATTTGAAAGTTTCTCATCTCTACTGTCACTGCTATGTCGAGAGCACTGATCAAAGTCTAAGAAATCGCGATCTTTGTCGCCCCGGCCTTTGTCCCGTTCCTCCATAGCCTTGAGCTTCTCGTGCGCCGCTTGTCTGCTCCGTTCGATCTTCTTCTCCTCCTCTTCCCGCCTCTGTCGGGCTCTGATCACTGCGGCCGCCATTTCGTCGGATTGTTGTCGACTCCTCTGTCGCCACATCTCGTCGTCGTCGGCAACCATTGGTTCAGATCTATTGTGACGCGAATTCGAGTAATTCGATTGTATTTGTTGTTGTGGTTGTCTGGCATAGGGCGGTTGTGGCGCCGACTGCGGTGGCTGTGGGTGCGTGTGTTCGAAGTGAGTCAACGCAGGGTTGTGTGGTCTGGCGTTAGCAGTATTCGTCTGAATATGTTGTGGCCATTGCTGTTGAGGCGACCGATACTTGTGTCGTTCATCCCTATCGTAGTCCCGGCGCTCCCAGTCCTTGGGTTTGGGCTCACATTCGCGCAAATCGTCGTCATTCGACGACTCCTTCATGGGATGCGAGTCCTCGTCGTCACTGAAGACGAGTTTCGCGTTGTAGTCGATCTCTGTGTTGGCGGCCGCCCAACCCGACTGAACCACTTCATTGTCCAGTATTTCGTCAAACCCTTTGAGATCCTTATCAGTGATAATAGGCGGCGCCGGACGTGAGGGTCGACCACCGCTTTCGTCTTCAAATTGTTGATTAACTCTGAATTGCAATACATTTCGGATTAAAAAGCATTCAATGCATCGAAAGAATGAAAGCGAAAGACAAAAAATATCAAATTTATTGATATTAGACAATGAATACTAAATAATAGCTTTCATTGCCTTTCGCTTTGCACTCAACACATGTTCATCGAAATCGAGAAATGGAGAGACAGTCAGACAAGTGGGTGATGAGTGTTATGTCAACATAAGGTTCAGTTCCCAATTCAATCATCAGATTCGCAACCATTTCTCGAAATAAAGACAATATATGAGACATACCTCGCATCTTGAAAATACGGTTGTCTTGTGTTGATGGCTCCGTGCGGTGCCGGTGCGTATCCTTGAGGCGGATATGCATTGCCCGGATATGCGCCTCTTGGGTAAGCCATCTGTTGAATAGAATTAGTGTTTTTTAATTATATTCTTATCAAAAGCGTTGCTCTTATTAAACAAATCAAGAAATAACGTCTCAATACTTGACTCAAATTTTTGAATAAATATTAAAATCAAAAATTGATTCGATTATCAAATGAGAAATATATTGGAAATGAATGGAAAGCAAAGAGCACTCACTTGTGGCGGGTATGGAGACATCATTCTGAACTGATTCGGGTAATTCATAGGCGTCTGTCCGGGCAGTAAAGGAGCGCCAGTTTGGTTAGCGGAGGGCATACCGGGAAGAGAGCCGGGAAGTGGAGCTCTTTGTTGCGGTAGACCAGAGATGGGCTGCGGATATAAACCTCTGGCGACTTGTGGTATGTTTTGCGGGTTTTGCTCGTTTGGAAGGGGAGGAGTGGCCGGTTGTCCTAATACGCCATTGCCAGCACTCGGCGGTTGGTTTGCGTTTGGGTGGGGGAGAGTGCCTCTGCCCCAACTGCCCTCCGTCTGGGGGCGCAGGCAGGGCCCGGGCCCATAGGAAGTCTCTGCACTTGCCTTCGTGGCCGCGTCTTGAGGGGCATTCCCACCATCCAGTTTCGGGAATTCCTGAGGAAAAAACGGCGACGCCTGGGCTAAGAAGTTCTTGTCGGGACCACTGGCCTCGGATGTGATGGCAGTTATAGCGCTCCACGACTTTTGGGCTGCACTCAAGGCGGCGGACGTTAAGCCGCTGGCAATGGCTCCGACGGCCGCTCCGGTTGTACCGCTCGATGACGGCTGCAATGGATTCGATTGACTCGCATTCGGCTTTTGCGCTGAGATTTGCGGCACTTCTTGACCAGTAGATGAAGTTTGCAAAGGAGGAGTCGGTATACTACCCGTGCCGTACAAACTATCAGTTAGTGAGGGTTCAGACTCAGTCATAGGTGTCATACCTGTCCTCTTCTTTCCCAGAACCCCATCCTTGACCTCCAGTAGGAACTAATGTAATATTCGGATTAGTGTTGTGTTGACTCTTCAGAGACGGCAGGTTAGCCGGGGGTGGCATTCGGCGACCGGCGCCAACTTTACCCAACGTTTGCAAACCATGTTTTGGAGCAACTGTTCGGCCGATGACTAATGCTATTAATCGGTTCAACACTATTGACTGATCGGACAATACCTGATGTCTTCGGATTCTCAAGACTTTTGCCTTTATATAGATTATTGATATTCAATGACTGGTACTTCTGCTTCGATTTGTTCTCCCCTTTGGACGTAAGCCCCGAAACTGCGGACATTCTGACCAACGGAAGTCATTGAGTATTACTAGACTTTAGACCAAAGGAACCAAACGCTCCCTAAAGACGACAATTGAGTCGACAGTCAGTCGTTGTAAGCAATGAATCATTCGATGCATTCAAACGCAAATTGCGTTCAATTTCTATGCATTGCGTAAATCATTGGTTTAATACCGGCTTTAATTCAAATCTATTTCCACTTCAATACCAATTACTCTATGCTTTGAGACAACAATTAGTCGACTATTGAAACAATGTTTCGATTGAAACGAATCACTCGAAGCCTTAATCCGACGATTCATTCAATTGAAACAAAAAAACGTTTCAATCATTCACTTCATGTCATATGAGTTCTCAAGTCATTACAAAATTGAACCAAATTTCGCAAAACTCAAACACAAATGCATTCAAAGTTTCGATTTAATCAAAATAATTAAAATTCAGGCAAACCTCGGCTCCGATGCAAATGGCTTTCGAGTAAAACAACAATTGATTTCCAATTATTAGTTATATTTTCGTTAATTGTTTTTTGTTTAGCGAAATATATACAACAAAACAAAAAACACAATTAATCTGAGGATTAGTTTCGGTATTTGCGGTCAGAATATCAATCAAATAATTCAATGAATGGCGTAATAAGTGTGGTCTGAGTTGTGGTCAATAGCTTTGGTCGAATCGGCTGTTAATTAGTATTGTTTGAAGCGATCGTTAATTCTATACAAAAGATTAAATACTGACAACAACTATCATATAATACAGAGAATACAGAGAGAGCTCTATGAGTGACAACACTATTAACGCTGTATAGACTGTATAGACTGACTGTACGCCACTCTAGCCCTACAACGCCGTATATATACAGTCAATGCGAATCTATACTAATCTATACAAATCTATTAACGCAAAGATGGCGAATAAAGGCCAACACAATGAACGCCTTTTCGTGAGCACTGCCTTCACTGCCTGTCCTTTGCGTCCTTTCTCTCGGTGCTTCACATCAGCACAGGGTATTGCACTGTTGCACTGGCAGGCACTCCTGCGACAACACCAGCGACATCTCGCCACACGTTGCCCAGTCACCTTTGTCCAACTCTTTCGTATGTTACTGCCCCTGCCCATGTCCTTGCCCCTTCCTTGATCAGTTTTGTTCGTTCAATTACCCGTTTTATCCTTTTAATACTGTATTCGGAATATTTTGAATTGAGCAAGTTTATATTTTTATTAGACAAATAAAATAAATTAGAATTGAAAAGTTACTAATAGTTAGAAAATTTTAACTAAAACTTTTGAATTACCAAGCTAAATAAATTTCATTTTAAGTAAAAACTAATTTAAATTATTTAAAAGCCATTTATATTGACTAAAATATATATAATATCTTCTAATTATAAATCAAAATGCAATTATTAAAAGTAAGACAGCAACTTTAATTTATAGTTTAATTAGAAATTGCATTTTTACAAAACATATTGAGTTTATAAAATAAATTCTTTGGATAAGTTTAAAGAACTTTTAGTTTAAATAATTGATATATTAAACCAAACATTAAATTTTTTTTAATTTATTTACAAATGAGTAAAACTCAATTTTGATAACTTTTGTAAAATAATAATTGAAATCGTTTAGAGAGTATAAGAATAATTGGAAACAAATATTGCATTTCATGTATAATAAGAATTGTTGCGCCAATTGGCGAACGAACGGATCAATCGGTTTATTGGCTTTTAATATATCTATTGAAAGTACTGTAATATTTACTTTTATACCATCTGACCACTAGACCGCTCGGCCAACGGATGTAGTTGTCTGAGTACTGGTACTTATGAATAGTCGGCAGTTCTTCGATTCGAAGCAAAAACTCCTTCAGATTGTTGTGTTGAGCAAAGAGTTCGGGTTCGAGATAGAAGTGCAGATCAATGAACTCATACGCTATAAAGTCGACATAACTAATGCTATTGCCAGCGAAGTATGCCTGATCGCCCAGGAAGCCACTCAACTCCTTGAGCACTCGCGGCACTGTCTTCAGGTACTCAACCCGAGCCACTTCGAAGTGCGGGTCGAAAGTGGCCGTTAGGTATCCGCGCCGGTAGTCCTTCAGCTGGTTTTCAATCATATCGATTCTGACCATTTCGTGTTCGTTATGTCCGGCCAACCGATGCTTTTTAGACAAATAGCGGATTATTGCCATACTTTGGGTTAGCTTTATGTCTCCGTCGATATAATACGGCAACTGTTGTATACAACCGAACATTGGTTTTAGTTATATTAATTCAATCCATTCAATCCATTCGATTCAATGCATATTTCTATTTCGATATTTTTAATTGTTATTTGAATTTCATTTGAAATCAAAACTTCCTCTCATTTAAATGTATTGTTTACTTCATATTCTGTCTATATGTTTGTATTTTATTGGTTATTAAATTTTAATACTGTAGGCAATATAATCTAGATAAATTACTAAACTTGAACGTTTAATTAAAATTCACATAATTAATTGCATTTTAATAATTGAACAAATTTATCAAGGTAAATGTACCAGTTGTTTCTATATTACTCGTTTATACTGTCTTGAATCTCAAGTATTTAAAAAATTGAGTAATATTTGAATGAAAATGTGATAGAATTCACAGAACTTGACATAACTGAGAGAATTGTTTGTAAAATTGGACTTTGACTTTAAGCGTAACATTGTTTAGATAACGATATAATATATTATGTAATAAATTATCTAGGTTAACATTTAAGATAAATTGATATAAACCATTAGTTTTCAAATATTAAGAATTGAATAATGAACTCACATTTGGAAAGTCAAGCCCCAACTTGTGTTTGGCTTCAGTCCATTCGACTTTGTCTTCAGGTGTTTGTCCGTAATTGTATCGCTTGTCTATGTATTCGGTCTCAGTGTAGGCCAAAAGTAGTCGAATGGGTTGTCCGAGCTATTGGTGCCACAAAAGCTTATTATTTAATTTAAACAATTTTACCAAATCTGGCCAATTATTGAATGGAAAATGCAACAAGCTAAATATCTAAAGATATAGTAAAAACGCCTGTGCAGATCAGTAAGGATTTTAAATTGAAGAATCAAATGTCGAAAAGTATTTATTCCTATTTATTCATAAACTCATATGAGTGGAAAAGACACATCATTGCACTTCTAGTGGACCTAAATATTTGTGTTTTTACTCCTTCTAAAAATTTATTATTTAATTCGAAAAATTGCAGACAACTAAGTTAGCTGGGATTGGCTTAAGTTTCAAGTTATCAACACAGAATCCAATAATGATAATGGTTTACATAAAAATTATTATTCTAATTCTAAACAATATTGTACTAGACTACATTTAATTCTCAATTTTAAAACAAAATTTAAAAACAAATTAAATGAGATATTTCAATGATTTTTGCACTAAAACATACATACAGTCGTGATCATAAATGCTTGACAAACATTATTAGCAATATATCCAAAACTGCTTGATCAAATCCAATATAAAATTATAGCTACATTCTCTACTCACCCCCGCACAATCCACCAAAAGCAATTTTAAAAC
>JAQIYC010000195.1:0-17275 GCA_034699545.1 Porobelba spinosa
ATGCTTTGCTTTAAGAAAATAAATAGAAAATAAAAATTACAATAAAGTTTGGTTAATTTTAGTTTATTTATTTGTTCATTTTAAGCTAAAACTATTATATAATAAAAATTTAATTTAAAATTTGAGTGCAACCTGTATTTTGTGTACATAAGATACTATCGTTATCAACTTAAGCTTATAACAATAAGTCAAATATGCTGTAGAACATTTCTTCATAGCGTTAATTTTAATTTTCTCTGTATCGTTTAAACGCTTATATTATTTGTTTTGTCGACCAATTGTGTGTTACTTGAAAATAAATGTTTTAAATACAGTACTTTAAATTTTACACAGTTTTGCATATTGTTTTATGCAGTTTTATAATCGGATTATAAAGGATTCGCTGTTTATGGATTTCGCTCTTTTGCATCCACAACCACTTAATGTAAGAAAATATCTTTTTTTAAATTTTAGAATGGGAATGTCTTCGATAAAATATTTCACAAAAGTTATGAAATTGTATAAAAACTAGTTTTAAAATAATTTTTATTTTTGCCATTAATATACAATAATTTTAATTTAATCCTAAATTAGCCAAAAGATGCGCTATTAATAAGGATTTAGCGTTAAATGATGGAGACGTCAGTTTAAATATTTAGCCTAAATGTTCAGCAAAATACATAACGCCATCTATAGAAGATTTATTTTAAAACAATATATTCCTTATATTAAAAAATGAGCAAGTTATGATAATTTGAATTAAACTCAATTGATAGGTGAGAATCAACTTATGATTCGAATAGGGCTTATTCGGACCTAAATGTGAGAAAAGTACTAAACATTTTAGATTTAGAATCGGTCGAACATAAGTTGTTGGAAGAATAGCGGGAGCAGTTGCACTTGTTAATTTATAAAATTCTTAAAAATTTTAAATAAATATGAATAAATTTTCAACTTAATTATTAATCCAATTGAAAATTAATTTTGAATAAATCAAATAAATTATATTCTTTATTTCATTTATAAATATTATATCAATATTTGAAAATAATTTCAAAATTGAGCCAAAATGTTACCAGGTCACTTAAACCAACATTTCGGATAATTTACATCTAGTTATTGAATTTTGATCAATTAATTTCTTATAATTTAAAAAAGCGTTTATTTCAATAATAAAATAAAGTGAGAATTGAGTAAAGAGCAATTATTCAATTTTATTACCAATTATTGATTACAATCTCCAATTGACAACATTTGCAATCAATAACTTACAGATATTTGGAATTCTATTAATCGAAATAAAATCGTTTTAATACTAAATAATTATAATTAAAATATTTTTCGTTTTAATTCAAATTTAAAGAATCGAATGATTTAATCGAAATATTAGTAAAGATTTGAAAAGAAAAGCATTTATTGATAACATCCCAACACTTGATCACTATTTCCTTAAATTGCTGTTTCGGTCACTTCGGTCACTCCGGTCGGGCTTCTTATCGGCTCTACGCCAGTCATTCTCATCGTCGGCGCGGGATTGGGCGCTCGGAGGGGGTCTTCGGTTGGCATTTCGGTCTAAATTGCGGTCAGAGTTTCGGTCAAAAGGGCGGTCAGTGTTTCGATCAAAGGTTCGATCAGTGTTTCGGTCAAACGGACGGTTAGTATTTCGATCGGAATTACGGTCAAACGGCCGATCCTTTCGTTCAAAACCACGATCACCAGTCGGTCGGTCGCGACGCCAGTCATTCTCTTCATCAGCTCTGACATCACGATTGGGTGCTCTTCGCTCTTGATTTCTGTCTTTGTTTTTGCGCACTTCCTGCCAATCGTCGTCTCCGTCGGCGCGGGATTGAGGCGCAGGTGCTCTTCGATCGACATTACGTTCGATATTTCGGTCTGAATTGCGATCGGGATTTCGATTGAAAGAGCGGTCATTATTCCTTTGCGGAAAACTACGGTCAGTCCCTCCGGACCTCTCCTTACGCCAGTCGTTCTCTTCGTCCGCACGTGAGTCTCGAACGGGTGCTCTTCGTTCAGGATTTCTATCATTTCTATCGTTTCTGCGCACCTGATGCCAGTCTTCCTCCGCGTCTGCACGTGATTGAGGCGCAGGTGCTCTTCGATCCAAATTGCGATCATTTCGCTCTGAATTACGTTCTGGTGCCGCCCTCTCGACCCGATCCCGACGCCAATCATTCTCCTCGTCAGCTCTGGACGAAGCTGGCGGTGGCCTTCGCTCTGCATTTTTATCGCTCTCGTCGTCTCCGCGCGATTGTACTGCCGGTGGTCTTCGAGTATCATTAGATTCACGTTTGCGCCAATTGACCGATTCTTTCGGCTCTCTTTCCTCACGTAAGTCCGGTTCGCGTCGATCGCGAATACGCCTATCGTCGGCACCGGAAGAGTCGAGATCGCGCTGTCGTTTTTGCTTCTCTTCCTGAAGCTCCAGTTCCTTCTGTTTCTGCTTCTCTTCAATCTCAGCCTCCCTTTTCTTCTGCCGTTCCTCCTGTTCCTTGAACTTGGCGTCGGACTCCTCTTTCAACTTCCTCTGAATCTCATCCTTCTTGCGCTTCTCCTCCGCCTCCTTCTCAGCGAAGAATTGCGTTCTTCGCTCTTCTTTCCTCTTTTGGCGCCTCTCCTCCAAACGGCGCTTCCTTTCAGTGTCGAGAAGTGACTCAAAGGCCAGGTTTTCCTTCACGAAAACGGAATGTCTTTCGCCAATGATTTTCTTCGCAAATACCTCCTTCTCCTCCAAAACCCGTTTGAACCGATCCCTGTGCTGAAGCGCCAACACTCGTTCGGCCTTAATATCTCTGATGCGTTCCTCTTCCATCTGATCCCAAAGCTCTTTGTCTTTGAGGCGCCACTCCTGTAGCGCGTTCTCCAAAAGAGGAATCTCTTCAATCCTCTTCGCCCTCTCCAAGTGGTCGATCTTGCGCTCGAGTTTGCGCTGTTTGGCCAACTGGTCGCGCCTTTCCTTCTCCAACTGCTCTATGCGTCGCGAATGGATGTCTTCGGGTCTCAATTTGGCCAACTCTTCGTCGTCGAGATTGTCGAGCAGACTGCCCGCCATTGAGCCCTTAATCATCGACAACTGATCCTTTGCCATCTGCTTCTTCATGTCGAGGTCCAACTTGTGTCGCATCTGCTCTTCCCTCTCCTTTTTCTCCAAAGCAATCCTCTCCTCCTCGGCCTGTCTGAGTCGGAGCTGCTGTTCCTCAATTTTGCGGCGTTCCTCCTCTTCCCTGCGAATGCCGATCTGTTCCAACAACTCTTTGCGCTCTTCAATAATGCCCTGTCTGTCGAGAATCCTCCGGTGCTCGTCATTGGCGGACATTTTGTAGGCCTTCATGATTTTGCGTTTGATGTCTTCGCGCTGAATCTTCACCCTTTCCGGTTCGATCAGAGCTCTGGCCTTTTGGAGCGTCGAATACATTGTCACCAATTGTTTTCGTATCTGTTCGCTCGGCATACTCTGCAGGTGCGGGCCTTCAATCAATTCTTCGCCCGTCGAAACACGCAATTCAGTGCCGAATATGAGACAACCTTTCCTGTGGTCAATGCGCACCTGGAGGTCGTTCCTGCGCGCGGCCTCCACAACCATTTTCTCCATATAAGTGAACGAAGCGAAGGGAATGAGCTCTAGAAGTCGCTTGAATTCAATGGTTTGGTAGACTTGAGACACTTCTTTCAGTAATCGCATTGCCGTCACGTCCTTCAGAGCCGTTATGTATTGCTTCAGTTCCGGACATTCGGTACACTTTTCCATAAAATCAATCACTTGTTGGACTCGATTGCAGAGAACCAACGGATGAAAGTCGACTTCGAGCCACCGGTAGAGGTCTTGAAGCGGAGGAAAGGCGTGTTGAAGGACTCCCATTCGCTTCAGGTCTTTAATGAGTGAACCTCTTGTGGGAACACTGGTAGTCAGGCCGAGAAGGGACGCCAGGTTTCGCTGATGGCTTTCGATGATATTCTCTTCGGTGTCGACCAACTTATCGATTTCCGCCCGATTGGGAGGAATGGGTATCGCAAGCGTCGCCGCAACCACTTTCGTCGCCATCTTTTGGATGTCTTCCGGAGTTATGTTTTTTCGCAATTCTTTCGACAAATGAAAGAGACGGAAGAGAGCGGCGGAATGGAAGAGCGGACAGTTGGCCTTCCAGAACACGAGCGCCAACTTCTGGTAGTAGTTGGCCATCAGCTGAGGCTTCGGTGGCTTTTTGGTCAGATTCATGAGACCGAAGCGCTTGATGTCATCCGTGGCCTTATAGGCCTCCTGCCAGAGCTCCATCTGAATGGCGCAGTCGAGTTGCACGAGACGTGTCTCCAAATGCATGGCCTGACTCTCAGGGAAGTTCAGATTGATTTGGTTCTGCTGTTGGTGTCCGACGTTCTGCTGCTGTTGTTGTTGTTGTTTCTTCAATATATCCAAATGGGTGTGAAGATTGTCGCAGAGCTTCCGGAACTCCGTCTTCCGGTTGTACTTTATGCAGAACTTGAACGCCTGGTGCGCGATGTCGTGGTAGAGTCGCTCCGTTCGCGAGTTGTTCTTCAGAAGATCCAGACATTGGCGGTACGACTCCCACAAGAACTTAACCCAAGGAATAAGTACTACCCGATCGGTCCGGTCCTGCGTGTCCTCATTGCTGACGGCGCTGAGGAGAATGTCTTCGGGTGTCTGTGCGTTGTCGAGATCGTCGACGTCGAGCACCGACTGCTGAGAGGCCTCCTTAGCGGAGAAGGCCTTCTCCTCTGCCATCTCGAGGTACTTCCGGACGACGTCTTCGAATGAGTTGATGTATGTCTGTTGGCATATGATTTTGTACTGATATATGCCTTCCTTCGCGACGTACGACTTCTTGAGCTCAACGCACAACTCGAGGTACTTAACCATAATGTCTTCGTGCTTCTTCTGCCACGTCCTGTGCTTCCGCGACCGCAACACATCGCACAGGATCTCCAGAGCCCTCGGCTTTTTGCCCACATCTATGAACTCTGTTTAGCGTTGGGGTTGGGGTTGGGTAAGGGTTGGGAGAAAGCAGTCATTGATTAGAGATCAGGCAATCGATTGTCAAATTGGGACGAATTGCGCAATAAATGCATTCATTCATTGGATTCGCATTTAATCCGATTTCGATATTAGACTTATTGACAAAATTTCAATTCAAAGCAAAACCAATAAATAAAACGCAAATAAAACTGAGTTTAGAAAAGATAACAAATTGTTTGAAAACACTTTCAAATGATATATAAATTGCTGTTTAAAACAAAAAATTATAAATCAATTGATTATCTGATTAAACAAATAACTAAACATTTAGTCATTGATTGGAAAAACTATAGGTTTTTGAACGCAATTTAAGAGCGATTTAGAGCTAATAAACACTTGAATTACAAACCATTGGCTCTTTTCAGAGCATTTTCCAGTCGATGGAAATAAATAGGCATTTCTTCGGCTTAATTGAACAGTTGATCCAAAGAGTAATCAATGAAAGAGTGATTCCATACGGCGTTCGCTTCAGTTCAGACAATAGACTATCATTTTATGACACGTTTTGCACTCAATTGAGACCACATTTACACTCAATTACGTCACTTCGACGTAATGTATGTGAGTAGAGGTGTTCGCATGAGTTGAGGCAAACACTGAGCGAAGGATTGAATGTCTGAGCGATCAGTGATTCAGCAAATTATTGATTGAATTAAAGTTTAGCTAAACTTCAGTTAATTTGGTTTCGACTGCACTTCGACTTTACTTCGACTCCACTTCGACTGCACTTCCCATTCGACTCATTGCCAACTGAGGCCACAATCGGCGAAATGGTTTTGGAGAGTACTATCATTTGGTATGAATTGCGACAATTGCTTGGATTGTCGATTAGATTGCATTCAACTCATTGTCCCTTTAATTCGTTTGCCTGCCTTTCCCTCCCCTCCCCTCCCTGTGCAGTGTTGACAACAGCGAGTTCATGAGAAACGGCGATTTCGTGCCGACGCGCCTTCAGGCACAACAGGACGCGGTGTCGATGGTCTGCCACTCGAAGACGCGGTCAAACCCCGAGAACAACGTCGGACTCCTGACTCTGGCGGCCAATCCCCAGGTGTTGTCGACTCTGACGACAGACGTCGGGCGTATTCTCTCGAAACTACATTCAGTCGAACCGATCGGTGAAATCAATTTGATGACTGGCATCCGAGTGGCGCACCTGGCGCTCAAGCACCGGCAGGGCAAGAACCACAAGATGCGGATCGTTGTCTTCGTCGGAAGTCCCGTTGAATCCGACGAAAAGGAATTAATAAAATTAGCGAAACGTCTGAAGAAAGAGAAAGTGAACGTCGATGTCGTCAACTTCGGCGAAGAGGCCATCAATACCGAGAAGTTAACCGCTTTTATCAAAGCACTGGAGGGAACGGCTTCTCATTTGGTGACTGTCCCGCCCGGACCTCATTTGTCCGATGCTTTGATAAGCTCTCCCGTAATTCAAGGCGAGGACGGAAGCGGTGCCGTTGGGATCGGAGGATCGGGTTTCGAGTTCGGTATTGATCCGAATGAAGATCCGGAACTGGCGCTCGCCTTAAGAGTTTCGATGGAAGAGCAGAGGCAGCGACAGGAAGAGGAGGCGCGAAGAGTTGTGGCCACTTCGGCCGAAGACACCAATGCCGGCGTTGGTACCAGTGCTACGGCTTCTGGCGCTTCGGTCAACACCGAGGAAGCACTTCTCGAGAAGGCTTTGGCGATGTCTCTCGAGCCCGAAGAGGACAGAAGCGGTTCGGCCAAAGAGCCGGTTAGGGCACCGGCGGCTATGCCTGACTTCGCCACTATGTCTGAAGAGGAACAGATCGCTTATGCAATGCAAATGTCTCTACAACAGGCGCACGAGTCCAGTGCCCAACCGGTAGACTCTCCCGTTCCGATGGAAACGGATGACACCGACGACAGCAAAGTATGTCTTAAGTGATGTTTTAGTGACTGAATCTCAAATTAATGTTGTCTTCACTTATAGGACCCAAACAAAGAGAAATAGCGATTAAGGCCTGATATTAGCGTTTCTTTATTTAATTGATTTAAACAATATTTGATTACATTTTCTTAAATAAATTTCATTTCTTTTAAAGTTTTAATTAATTTATTTAATCAAACAATTGATTCGAATTATGTTTATAAGAATATAAGAAATCGAAATAAAATCAAAATATAAAAAATATGTTTTCAAGAATCACATCAAACATTTGGATTGTTTTGAATCAAACTTTTGATTATTATTTGAAATAAAAGAATACATTAAACGAGTATTTTAGGCGAAAAACATTTGACTGAAATATAGAGAAAAATAAGGTTTTATTTATGAAACTTAAATATTAAATAATTTAATTTAAATTACCTTTTGGTTACTAAACGAAATGTATATATAGTTATGAGTCATATATGTCCGGTATTTGGTTATGACTAATGCGCGCGAATTAGTTTAATTTAAATTAACAAAAGTTTGTTTAGAGAAAAGTTGAGAACAATTCTGCAATTCTTTGCTTATTCTTAAAGCAAATCCATTAACACTTTGAGAAGAGTTTCGAAGAAGATATGAATCATTCGCTTCTAATAGTCGTTATCGCGATTTGGATTCTATTTCTAATTCTCTTTTTTTATTATTTAATTCGAAATAATTGCCGCAAAATAGTGGTCACAGATATACCACAAAAGGGGTTACGAATCGATGACTCACAGAACCGATATTTCAAATACCTTTTCCAACCGATATTCAGTCGTCCGACAAATGGATTTGATTTAAACAAATCGAGGATTACTTTAGAGATAATCTATACGAACGAGAAGTTTGAAAAAACCAAATTAGCGACAGTTTTGTTAGATCTGACCAAAGCTCAAATTCAGACCAATTTCTGTTGTCTTCAATACATTCGCGGATTCTTTCAGCTGATCCGTCAGCGAGTATTGCCGCCGATCACCAAAATACGAGCCGTTCATAATTCGGCCAAAAGTTTGCATAAATTCTTTGAGCTTTTGATTCAATGTTAACACAATTTGCAAATCTATTTAATCAATAGAATCTCAAATATTCTTCGAAGGGATGGAAATCCACGACCAGATGACAGGCGAACGAACCTTCTATTCGGTCAGACATTTCATATCCAATACTAACATAAAGTCGGCAGTCGTTCACTCCATCAAACCCTACGAATTGCTCTTCTGTTCGGACCAGACATTCAGTCCAGACTTTGTTCCGCAAAGTGTGGAAACCTTTGGCCAAAAGATGAAAACTACAGCCAATAGTAAAGACGAAAACTATGGAACAAGACTTCTGCCGAAACTCAATTGGTTGGAAGTGTTGGTCTTTTTTCTATTTCTAATTCAATTGACTTTCGCTCTATTGGTTGCAATACTTTCTTATATGAATGACTCGGGAATATTGGCCAATACCTGCGCTCTTCTCATCTCAAGTTTCACAGCACCGACAGTCACACAAATCATTGCATATGTGTATCGATCGGTAATTAAATTGAATTATGACTCAAAGTGCAGTCCAACTAAACTCGAATCGAATGAAACGTCGAAATTGTGGCAAATATTTCGATCACTTTATTTGTTGGCTTTCGTTACGATATCTCTATTCCTATCGATTTCGACAATAGTTTTTACTCCAGAAAGTGTTGACCGAAAAGTCAAACTCAACTGGAATTTCAAATACAAAACCGAATTCACTTTCATTGTCTTATTGTTGGTCTGTTTGGCCACAAGTCTTATGGTTTGGTTACCGATGTTTAGTTTACTTCGATTTCTGTATCGATTCGTATTCTTTAAGCCAAAGATAAGAAAGTTTGACATTGAATCAGACGATCCGGATATTAAATCAATGGCCGCTAATCTGTCGACTCCTTCAAAGAGAGGCCAACAAAGCAATAGTCGAATAGAGAGATCGAAATTAAATGAACAAGAATTGGGTCTAAAGAGTGGCGGAAAAGACGTCACAATAAACGCCGAATCGAAAGACTATTTCGAGGAAATGTCAGAAATAGATGAACTAAACACCGGAAGTGTTATCATAAATCCGACCAAATCTCTCGGTTATATCGATCCGGAAAAGTTCAGACTTTCCGAAAGTCTAATCGAAGCACAAAATAAACAAAAAGTTAAGAAAAAACTTTCAAAAATCTAAATAATTTGACATTTACTCACTTTTTCATTAATACTACTTTTTTTTGAATAAAATATTAAAATTCTAATAAAATAAAATATTAATATTATTTATAAAATTCTTATTTTAATTAATATATTTTAGCAATTATTTTGAATTAAAATATAAAGATATGCATCTTTACCTGATAAATTTACTTTTTAAATTAAGGTAACTCAAGATAGTACAAATAGGATAACTGATAGGAAACTTGCAAGGACAATAATTATCTTAACTTTTTCAAAAATAAATTTAATAATTTTGACTAAAGATATTTGTGTGAGAGTAAGGGCATTAGGAAATGCAAAAACAACTCTATTTTACTATATATTTAGCTCAAAACTGAATAAATTAAATATTTGAAATTCAATTATAACCCAATTAAATAAAAAACTTTATTCTCTCTCTAATAGTGTTTAGTTTTCAAAATAAGTAAAGCAATGAATAAGTAATTGAAACGAAATAAGCGCTAAAAAGTGCGAATCGAGTCGTCTCTCAATCTCTCAATCATTTCAAATCATAAGTTGTTTACAAAAACCCGAAATATATTGAAGTTTGATGTTTGACAACACATAACATAACACATAAACAGATGTTTAGCCTTTAATTCACTCGAAATCTATTTATTTATCCAATTATTGGTTCGAATTGAATGAATGATTAGTTTTACATATAATTAAAGTTTAGTTAAATTTTCGTTTTTTATATTTTAGTCTAATTTAGAATTTATTGCGAAATGAGTTACGAATTGATTAGAAATTGTGTTTACATTTGAATTGATTGCATACGAAATGAATGATAAAATTGATATAAAATTAAATGAAAATAATGTCAATAATAGAGATAAGAATGAAATGAAAGCCAATCCAAGAGATGGTGACATTCGCACCGATTTCGACGACATATCTCTTTGTGATAACAATTTAGCCGAAGATGAAATGGTTGACCAAATCTGTGCTAACATTGAAGACAATTGCGGAACAGATTTGATTGAAAATGAGATAATTTGTGATCATTTTATCAGATCTGAAGACAAACTATCAATGGATTTGACTTCAAAAGAGACATCACTTCACGGCTCGACTGCCGACGAAGAAGAGCTGATTTCCAATGACTTAGTCTTAAGTGATTCGGACATTGTTTACGAACTGAAGACCAAAAATGGGATCAAATTCGATGTGAAGACAATTGAAGAGAAATACGAAAAACTGATAATTGTTTTGCAAAAAGAGAGAAACGATTTGCAGAACGAAATCGAAGACATGAGAAGACAACTGAAGGAAAAAGAGTTGAGTTTTAATGATATGAAGAGCCGATTGTCTGCGAATTTGGAGAGAACTCAGAAACTGAACGAATCGGCGAAACGAGAGTTGGAGTCAATGGTCATTAAGTACGCGAACAATGAAAAGGAAGTTATTCTTCTCAAGAAAGTCAGAGACGATTACGACAAGAAGTTGAAGGATGTCTTCAAAGACAAGGACGGCCTCCGCAACCGAATCAAAGGCCTCTCCATTGAGAAGACGCAACTCATGAGTGCTTTAGACAAAAAAGTGGTCGAAATGTCTCAAATCCAGAGAGAGTTCGACAAAATGAAAGACGAACTCAAAGACAGGGATCAGAAGTGGAAGCAAACCATTACTAAACTCAACGATGAGGTGATGTCACACATAGAGACCAAATCCAAACTCGAGGCTATGGCGCAGAAGTCGCTCGAACTGAAGGCCGAAGCGGATGGTCTGCGCAAAGAATTGCACCAATTGTTGAATACGACTACCACTGAGAGCGAAGACATCGACAAATCGCCGAAATGTGATTACGAGAACTCTTTGTCGAAAATCGAGTCAATGACTCATGAGTTGGAGAACTATAAGCGAAAAGTAAGTGTTTGTGGAGAAGAGAATCACAGTTTGACGACAAAAGTCCAAACTCTCGAAAGGGAGCGCTTGGACTACGAACAGAGTGTCAGCAAATGGAAGCAATCGGTGAATGAGTTGGAAATGCAATTAAGCGAATATGTGCTCAAACTTAGAGATTGCGAACAATTAAGACTACAATTGGATAAACAAAAGCAATTGGTGTCAGACCTCCAGAAAGAGATCGACCGCTTGAAGGCTTCCAACTCTGAACTGAGGGCTGAGATGGAGTCGTGTCGACACAAAGAGGGAGAACTGCTTGAGTTCACCGAACGGCTCACCGCGAAGACTGTAAACCTGCAGTCGGAGCACAATATTCTGGAGCAGAAGTCGAACCTCTATAGAGAAGACGTCGAAAGACTTCAGAAACAATGCGAAGATCTGTTGAAAGACAACTCGAGTCTGAGTCAGAGTTTGGACGAACTCAAGGAATTGCATCGAAAAGAAGTACAACTTTTGGCCAAAAAATTGGCCGAAAAGACGAAACTAAGCGATGAACTCAAGACTAGAGTCGATGAGTTGGAGAATGAGATGAGAGTTAATAAGAGGCGACACATGTCTAGTGTTAAGGAACTGAACAAAGAGTTGGTGTCAATGCGAAAACGGTTTGAGCACATGGAGGTCGGTTCGAACAACAGTCAGACCGACTGCGTTAGCATCGGTTCGCGAACCAGTTCTTCCAATTCTCTGACGGACGCTCTCAGCGCCGGTAATAACATGAGTTCATCGCACACTTCAAACACATCCCAATCATCGCAACCGAAACCTTCCGCCAGTATTACTCAAACCAATTGTCTCGATTCGACCAACTGTTCGATTCCGAGCGTCACTCTATTGCCAGAAGTCGACAAACAGGCGCTAATCGACCGAATCATTCGACTCCAGAAGTCATTGGAGAAGAAAAGCGAAAAAATCGATTTCTTCGAAGAACACAACCAACAGCTCATCGAAGAAATGAAAAAGAAGTCGAAATTAATCCAATACTATGTCCTGAGGGAAGAGACGGGCGCTCTCTCCACCTCCACTATGGATGACCACAAAGTAAGTGCCCTTTCATTCATTCGCTTGTTTTCAATCAATTTTCAAAATATATTATCATTTTTGCTGACATTAGGACAAAAAGAAGGTATAAGTTATCAGATTTGCTAATAATTCCCTTTTTATGTTAATTGCTATTCAAAAAACTAAACAATCATTTGGTTTAACCTTAGCGTCAATTAGCAAAACGAGGCACAGGTATCATGTCTTCGCTCTATAACAGCGCTCCAAATGATGCAAACATGACATTAGAGTTGTCTTTGGAAATCAATAAGAAATTACAGGCAGTCCTGGAGGACACGATTCTTAAGAATATTACTTTAAAAGTATAATTCGATTCTATTTATTCTTCAATCAATTGATTCATTTGTTTATTTATTTAATATTTATTTCTCGATATTCAGGAAAATCTGAATACATTGGGCGCTGAGATTGAGAAGTTGTCGAAAGAGAAAAATTAGATTATATTATATTTTATTTATTTTTGAGTTTTGTTGTCAATTAAATTATTCCAAATTCAATATTTTTATTAAACAAAGTTTATGTCTATTAATGAAATGTAAATTAATTATCGGATTTTAAAATATTTAAAAAAATAACAAATATTTACAATAAATTCTAAACAAATCTATTTCTTTAAAATAGTAATAATTTTAATTAAAATAATATTCATTTCACAAATTCTAAGTACAATATAAGCTCTATTCGAGTCTTTAATTTATGACTTAACTGTATATTTGGTTTAATTTCGAAAATTCAAAATTTGTTTTTGTTTTCTAATTCGCGAATTTCACTACAATTTTCTTCACTTCCAAACTCTCGACAAAGAGTTTCGGCAGATCTGAAGCGCCGACCAATCGATCGTTTGTAGTCTCAGTCGTAAATAATTGTCTGTTTAGTGCTCTTCATATACCGGCCATTGTTTCCATTGAATCCTCCAGTCCTTCGTCTACTGCTGTCCAGCCTTTAGTCACGATTCGCATCAAACGTGTGACGAATGCGTGTCTGCACTGGCTTTGGGCGAATGGCTATGGATTTTAGTGACGGCTCAGTCAGTCAGTCCTTTACTTTTGTGTTAACGACTGCTCCAAATGTCGTTCATTCGTTGTATTTATAGATTCGCTATTTTCTAATATAAGATTAGATTTCCTTTTCATGCAATTATGTTAATTTAAATTTGTACTCAATTCACAGTTTGTTTCATTAAACTTAAAACTTATTAATTAATAATTATATAATAAATTAGATTTTAATTTATAAATAATAAAAAATAGAACTTTAAAAAACTAAAAATCAATTAAATGCAAACAATAGTCTCAAACTGGTTGTGCGTTCGGGAGATAATCGGATCCAAATCCATGTCTTCAAATGAAGATTAAATGCGTTGATCTGTGAATAAAATCATTGATTAAAATAAAAGCAAACTTTTGTCGAATATCGATCGGTTGAGGAATAGCTGTAAAAAATCAATAATTAAGTTTCAAACGAATATAAGGCATATATCGGCAATGTTTGGCATATTTTAGAATTCAATTCCTTTTCGCATATATATAATGGGCCCCAAAAGGGACCCAAGAAAGTGGGGACGGGTTTAGAGAGGGATTAAAGAGGAAATAAATTACTGAACAGAAGCAGTAAATCAAAAAAAGGTCAAATTTGTTGAAATTCGTTGGAGTTCTTGGATTTTTCGGAAATAATCGAATTTTGTGTTGATTTCTGTCGAACGACTTGTTTGTCAAAGAGTTCGTTAATTTTGTTGAAATATATTTGAAATTGAGTTGAAATTGAGTCGAAATTTGTTGATTTCTTCTAATATTAATAATTAAACTATTTTTCGGTAAATAATCTTCGATTTGAGGCAAACACTGAACAAATATTAAGTCGATTTTGAGGATTGACAGCAAATTAAGTTCAATTACATTAGAAATCTTCTAAATTTAAATTAACAATATTTATAATAATTATTAAATTCTTGTTTTTTCTAAAGTTTTTTCAAACAAAGTTCAGTTATTTTCACTTAATTTAAAAATATTAACACAAATAAAGGACACATTTCATCCATTTTGTAGACATTCTCTATTCGTGAGTTCAATCAGTAATTATCGCAAATAAGTTATTATAGTATTTGTTAAAAAACAAATCGATATTTTGTTTAAGTCTTTTCACACATTTATGTCGAAAATGTCAAATAATAATATATCGACGAATCGATTAATTCAAATCAATTTTAGCTCAAAAATCGTGTCATTATTCGTGTGAAGAGTATTGATGTCTAACATCAAAAGTAAATATTTGTTTTATTAATATAATTGTCTTTATATTGTCTTAATATAGAATTATTTCAAATATTTAATAAAATAATTTTCGCAATTGTTTTTCACTCATTAATTGTAATAATATTAATAATAATAATATATTTATATTTGAACTTAAATTAAAGATTCATTAAAAGAAAAGTTGGAATGAATTCAAAAAAACTTCAAAAAAATAAGAGAAAAAAAGAATCGTTTCGTCTGTGAATAAAATGAATTTAAAATCGATTTTAATTAATAAAAAATTTTGATTTCATTTATCGAAAAGTTGTGAAAAGTTTTTGAACTAATTTAGTGTTCGTTTCGGTTGTCTATAGAAATGGTTTAGTCTTTGCGTCGAATGAATGCAATCGAAATCGAAATCGAAATGAAAAATGATTTGGATTTGAGAGAGAATTGCGATTTAGTTCTTAATTAACATACGATTCATGTCTTGTTTGACGCCATTGTTGACAATACTTGTGTCGAAGAATTGCAATAATTTCAATGCAATCACATTGTCGTCACAAACGGCGTGTTTAATGTCGACGCCGTTCGGCATCTGTTGGCCGAAAGTCTTGTTCGTGAGATCGGGGGCCGAATCGGTGGCCGCAGTGTTGATGGCGTTGGCGCTCATCCAGTGTTTGGGCGGTTTTGGCAGAAGTGAGGGATTGGGCGCTTCTGTGAATCGCGAACCGGCGAATCGGGTCTGAAGTAATGGATCGACCGATGATTGAGACCATTGTTGTGCAGACGATAGCAATGAAGACATTTGACTGGTTTTCGGGTATGAGTGAGGCGTTTGTCGACTACTGTTCGCACTATTCGTCACTAAACCGATCGATTCGATTGAATCGTTTCTATAGTTCGGCGTTGAGTCGCGGAAAGGCATTCCGTTCGGGCTTTGCGTCCATTGTTTGGCCAACACTGCGACCGGACTTCGGATCGCATTCGACACCGACTTTGGGCTCGGGTTCGGATGGTTCGGCTGGCGTTGGAACTGGAAATGACTGCCCGGACTGACCGCTCCATTCGTGGCCTTCGTTTGGTTGCCTTTAATGCCATTGACTGTCGATCTGTTGATTGGCGTCGACTCACAGACACTCACACTCTTCGGATTAGATCCGTTCCGCACATTCTTCGGCGAACTTCGCTTTTGTTTCATTTTTTGTCTCTTTTGGTGTCTTTCGGATCAATTGATTCACTTCTTTAAACACTAATTAGAATTTGATTCTAAATTAAAATCATTTAAACGTTATTTGAATTGATATGAAGTAAGAGATAAAGTGATTCAAACAAACAGATAATGAATGCAATATAAAAATGGCTGAAAATCATTGACAACAATACAGACGACTCAGACTCTGACTCACAGTTCAGCTCAACTCAAAACAAGTACAACAGAGGTATAGCAGTTATGACGTATGCCTTTACGGCTACCCTAAGGCGACTCGTTTCCAAACTTTTATATATTTATTTCATTTTTAATAAATAAATTTAAGTGAATTTTAGTTTTTGTTGGATTTTTAATTAAATAAATTAAAATTTTTAACTAATATTTCTTAATTAAATTTGAAAATTAATAAATTAAGAAATTATTTTTTAGACGTTTTTTATATAAGAGTATAAGTTGTTTATCATACTCTGATTGGTCGACACAAATAAAGCAGAAAGAAAAGATAAATATTAAATCAATGTAATTGAGCTCGAGTCTTTAATTTTAAATGTAGAAATTGAGCTGGTTCGTAATTTGTTCAAAATTTTAAATATAAAAAGTCTAATTATATTTAATGCAGATTTTCTCAATTTAGTTAACATTAAATTTATTACAATTTCATTGATTTGAGCGAAAACTCGAGCCTTTGTTCTCGAGATGTGTTGACATCAGAATCAATAGATTTGCAAACTTATGGCGAAACGAATTAAACTCTAAATTCAATACAAATTCCGATTTTGATTAGATTTTTGAAGAGAGAAAACAAATTATGATTTCGACAATTCGTAGATAATTGGAAAAATTGCAATTATTTTCATTGAATTCAAATCTGTTTAATGCATATAAATTATTTAAAATTTAATCTAATTTATATACAGTCAGGGATAGCCAAGGTACGTCAGATCAGAAATGCGTTTCAGATACATAAATTGTTCAGAAAAATAACTTATGGCTCATTTTATTTATGTATAATAATAATATTTATTTAAAATTACTATAATGTTTGAACTATCAATGAGAACTAGATTACAGTTATTTAATGTTTTAATGTACCTAAAAGTTTAGATCAATCAATTTTGCAAAAGTTTTATTGTTAATTAAAATAAAAATTAATTAAAAATTGTTAATTTTAATAATTTTTATGAATGTTTATTACTGTAATATCATTAAATGTTTAAGATTATAAATTATAAAAGGGGTAAACAGGGTCTTTTAAGATTTATTGATGAAAAGGTAGATCACAAATTTTAGAGCAAAATTTATATGGGTTATATATTTTTTTAAGAACATTATTATTGTGATTAAAATTTTAATTAAATCTATTTTAACAAGATTTAGATTAAATTTAATTAAAATAAACTAAAATTTTTCGTTAAAACAGAAAAAAATTTTTAAATGATTCGGGTTTGGAACAAAATTATAAGAGCTAGATCATAGTTTACCAAACTTTAAATTTGCCGCATATTTAAAGCTAATCTCAAGTAGAGAGGCGTAGCATAGCTGGGCGCCAATGCATTTGAGAATCTCAAGAGAGGCGTAGCATCTGAGAAAACAGTCATAGGTGAGCTACAATTCAATATAAACTCTTTGAGTATTAATAATGGGGATGTGGAAGGTCGGCCAGCTCAGGGGGGGGGGGGGGGGATCAGG